>OZ038321.1:3237683-3274565 GCA_964035795.1 Pterobdella sp. o SKG-2022
ATTCAACTCAAAATGATATGTAATAGACATCAGGACAACAAAAAAATCAATAATTCGGAAATTTAAAAAGAAGAAATAATAAAAAAAATATATAAATCTAATAATAATATTATTATTATTTTTATTATTGCAACCTCTCTAATAAGGTAGACTTTGTATTCAAGAAACATGGCCATCCTGACACAAGCTCTGATCGATGGATTCATCCCTGTGTGATGTTTTTTGTTTCCTTGGGTTGTTATTTTTTATTCTATTATTATTGTTTATTATTTTTGTGAGTTTTAAAATATTTTTGTTTTTGTTTTTATATATATATTTTTTCTGGTATTTTTTTAGTTTTTTTGATTTTTTTTCTGTTAGTAAATTTTTAAAATTATTTTTTCAAAATATTTTTTTCTTCGTTTTTCTAATATATTTTTTCTATCATTTTTATTATCTTTTTTTCCAAGTTTTTTAGTTTTCTTTGATAATCTTTTTCATTATATTATTACTTATTATATTTTTAATTTCTTCTATTATTTTTTCAGTTTTATTTTTTTCTATTATTTTTGTTTTTATTCATAATTTTTTTCTATCCATAAAATTCTTATTACTAGTTCATGAAAACAAAAAAAAATACTAATCAAATAAAAACTTTGTGTTAAAAAAACTTGTGTTTGTTTTACTGCAATTGTTTCAGGCTATTTCTTTATTACTAGTAGCCTTATATTTTCTTTGGTAGGAACCGTTGACTACGGTTGCCTTCTCATTTTTTCGTAAAAAATACTAATCAGAAGATCAAAAGAGTTATTTGGCTTGAATAACCTCACTCTTGAATGGTTTAGGAATTACCTCTTCAACAGATCATTCAATATCAAATGCCCCAAAACAGAATCAACACCAAACATTTACTCTACTGGAGTATCACAAAGTTCTGTTTTTGGACTGCTTTTGTTCACTTTATACACAGCTGATTTGGAAAAGATTGAAGCTTTTTACAATTTGAGAATTCATCAATATACCGACGACACTCAATTATATGGGCATTGTTCATTTGATGCATCAATAGACTTGCAAGAAAGAATGTCAAAGTATATTGATGAAATTGCAGCTTGGATGAAAGCCAACCAAATGAAACTCAACAGTTCAAAAACTGAAGTCATTTGGTTCTCAATATGTAGAAGCATATGCAAACTGCCAACTCAACCAGTTGTGTATTAAATGATCATATAATTCCTTCTGATTTAGTTAAAAATCTTGGTGTCTATTTTGACAAAGATCTAAGCATGAAGACTCACATAAACAAATTATTGCAGATGTCATTTGCATGATTGAGGAAAATAAGAAGCATTAAAAACTACCTGAACCAAGAGTCACTCAAAATACTTCTATCCCCCTTGGTATTGAGTCGCATTGATTATGGAAATATTGTACTAATGGGATTACCCAAGTTACAAACCCAGAAAATCCAGTCCATAATTAACACGACAGCCAGATTAATACCAGAAACTAGAAAGTTTGATCACATAACTCCTGTCTCAAAAGTTCTACACTGGCTTAAAATTGAAGAAAGAATTCAATACAAGATGATACTACAAGTGCATAAATGTCTCAAAATGGAAAGCTCTTCTTATCTTTCATCGAAATTATCAACTGTGACTTCATTGCCTGAAAGAAAAAGACTCAGATCATGGAACACAATGGACATAGCAAAAGTGGGAGCTAACACTATTTTGGGGAACAGAAGATTAGAAGTTGCTGCACCAATTCTTTGATGATTAAGCCTTATAATCTTGAAACATAATTTTAGAGTTTTTTTCTCTCAAATATTTTTTATTTTTCAAATCAAATTAGTGAGAAGAAAAAAGGGGCGAATGAAAGGAATGACTGGGTGTGTGTGGATTGAAGGATAAAGCGTGAGGGGCTGGAAAGAATGAAAATTTACTGTTTTAGGACTGGCTCTATATATATATATATGCTAAAGTGGTCTTGAAGACTTAATCAGTTTCATGCCAGTATAATAATATTCGTTTTTTGTTTGTTTGATTGTTTGTTTGTTATATTCAATATCATTATCACTATCTACTATTGTATACCATTATTACTAGCCTATTATTAATAATAGCCCAATAATGCATATCAATATTATTGGTCGATATTATTAGCTTCATTCTTTTTTAAGCCAATCCCAAACTTTCCACCCACCCGGCGAATCTCCTCCGCTAGTGAAGATGGCCAGTGTTTGACCTTTGCAGCTCCCCTTCTTCACTTCTTTTCCCTCTACCGTTACTGTTTCTATGTTCATTTTATTTTCTGTGTGTGTTTGTTTGTCTATGTGTATATTTGTTTGTTAGTGTGTTTTTCTTTGTGTGGGTGTTTGTCTGTCTTTTCTTATTTAAAATCTAAATTCTACAAAATCGAGGAGTCTAGGCTGAAATTTATCAAAAACAACAAAAAGTATTAAAGCCCGGAGAAGATTATCATTAGAGTAACTTTCTCTAAAAGTCCCATACAAAAGGTTTTTTGAAACATTAGTGTAGTGAAGAAACAAAATCTCAGTCTATAGACATTAGAGTTTCTATTAAAAAAATTAAAGTTTCTATTATAGAAATTCTTTCTTGAGAACTACAGCAGTTTTCCTTCACAACATTTACTGGTATAGTGGACATTTATAAAATATTAGACTTTTTTAACTTACCTTTTGGAGAAGTTTCAGAATGATTTTAAATTTGTCAACAAACGTCACTTTCGGTTAAATTTAAGCATTGTTTTAATAAAAACCAATTTTAATAATGTTGAACGCTGTAAAAATTGATTGAAAATTTTTGAGCCCTAATAGTTTTTATTATAAAATACGAAGCTTTTCGTTTACAATGTAGCATTTCCAAGTATATTAACAAGTTAGCTTACGATAAAATTGTATAAAGATAGACACAGGATTTTAAACTTTATTGAAGTGCGAAGCTTTTTTAAAAGTTAGTAAGTTTATCTTAGAGAACAACTCAATCAGCACAAAAACAATTTCAAGAACACGTCTAATTTTCTCAATGAATTACTCAGTTCTCTTGAAGATTTGATTGTAAAACTTTTTCGAACTTGTTATATAAGAGAATTTTACACTCTTCAAGAATTAAGAATGTTCAACAATTTCCCAACAAGATTTCCAAAATTTTCAGACTTATAACTAAGACTATCACATCTACACACTCATACCAGGTCCCCATCCATAACATTTCATCGTTTAAGAGCTTAGATACGTCGTGTCTCAGATATGGTTTAAACCACTGCTACATCAACAAAAATAAATCCATTAAAAAACTCATGACAGTTGAACCTTAAGCACTGACTGAGAGGCTAGATCCACTAGTACCAGCAGAAGAGAAGAACCTGCATGAATTTTTGAGAACTACAAACAAATTTTCTCAAAATATTAAACATTCGAAAGACAACACTTTTCTGAAAACTAAGGAATTCAGAGATAATAAAAACATAGTTTTACTTTCGGGTGACAAGAACTCATAATGGATAAGGTGGATTATAAGAAGAAAGTATCGGACATGTTGGAGGAAGGAATCAAGACCAAGAAATATACCAAATGTAGCGATTCAATCCTTAAAGATCTTAGGTCCTATCAAAACTTCTTATTAAGACACTTTAAAAATTTTGAATTTCATTCGACAATTAGACCCTCTTCAAACCAGCCAGCGCGCTTCTTCGCCACTGCGAAAACCCACAAGTTCATTTCGTTATCGGACATAACTCCATCTAACATAAAATTGAGGCCAATCATTGATCAAACAGGCACGTGTTTTTACCAGACTGGCAAGTTTTTAGCAGAGTACCTTAAACCGTTGGTTGATAACAGTTACACTCTAAAAAACACCAACTATGTAGATGATATAATGTTCGCAGAAACAATGATTGCACTGACAGCCTTTTAAAAGCTCTGAATAATTAAAAATCCGAACATTAAGCTGACGTTGGAATTATCACCATCTAAATTTCTCGACTCAAACGTGCTTAAGCTCACAGATGGAACGGTTAAGTTCAGTGTGGTACATATATTCACAAAACTTCCGTTTCATTACTCTTCTCAAATGCCAACACAGTATTAGAAGTGTATCATCAAAGATGACCTTCATAGAGGAGAGAAGATTGGATCTTGTTTTGCCGAAAAAATTAACCAGAATGAAATATTTGAAAGCCGGTTATCCTATCAATTTTATCAAGTCGTAGATTTCGATCTTCTCTAGGCCCAAGGATGATTATCTGATACCTAAGAACATGTTTGATGAGAGGATTCACCTACATTTAAAATTGTCCAAAAAATGAGACGATGCTTTTCAAAGTAATCAATAACATAGAAAAGTTCACCAGTTTTAGAGTTAAGATTAATTTCTCGTGGATCACTAACCAGATGAAATCACTTTTTCCCTTGAAGGATAAAATATCCCATCCTCATTTACAAGGGGACTTGCTCTTGCTCCAAAACTTACATTGGAGAAACTCTGAGGAATGCTGTGGTACTTTGGAAAGAGCATAAATATGGCTAGAGTAAGTCGGAACCGGCTAAACATCTGTTGGAAAATCCATCGCACTCTTTTTGTTGGAAAATACTGGACAAAGCCTCGTTGGACAATAGAAAGAAAAAAATTCTGAAGGCCTATTATATCAAAATACTTAGCCCTAGTTTGAATGACCAGATTGACATAATAATAATAATAATTAGTTATTTCTATAGCGCCTTTTACGCGTCGTTCAAAGGCACTCTGCTATGAACTGCTTGAAAAATTAGGTTTTTAAATTTCTAAAAAAAATAGGATAGAGAGAAGATTTAAGATTAGGAGGAAGAGAGTTACAGAGAAGTGGACCATAAACAGAAAAAGCAGATTTAGCATAGGAGTGAGAGAGAGATAATGAAAGTTGAGAACGAGTAGAAAACCGCAGGCCGGCACGTTTAGGAGGTAGTAAGAGGTTAGAAAGATAGGAAGGCAAAATAGAATGAAAAATTTTGTACATGAGAGTACAGATTTTGAAGGAAAAGCGAAAGTGAAGAGGTAGCCAGTGAAGATCGACAAGAGATGGAGAGATATGGTAGAATTTAGAAGTATGAGAGACCAGGCGTGCAGCAAAGTTGAAAGTTTTAATTAGAGGGTAGAGACTAGATTTAAAAAGATTTAAGTACAAAGATTTGCAGTAATAAAGTCGGGAGAGAACAAGAGAGCAGACAAGAATCTTAAGAGAGCCATCATCGAGATAAGAAGAGATCTGTCTGATACGACGTAGGTGAAAAAAACAAGAAGAAGCAACAGAGAGGATTTGAGAATTAAAAGAAAGAGAAGAATCAAGGAGAAAGCCAAGACAGCGAATAGTGAAAGAAGAATAGATAGTTAGGTCAGAGATCATAATAGAAGGGAGGGTGGAAGGAAGAGATTTAGACTTAGAAAGATAGATGAAATTAAGTTTCGAGGGATTAAGTTTTAGATGCATGGATCTACTCCATGAAAGAATAGAAGATAGACAGAGACTAAGCCTTTCAAGAGTAGAAGAAAGAGGAAAAGGAGAGAAGATGTAGGTGTCGTCGGCAAAAAGCAGACTTTGAAAAAAGAAAGATTCGATGAGACAAGGGAGGTGAGAGGTATAAAGAATAAAAAGAAGGGGTCCAAGAACAGATCCCTGAAAAACACCAAAAAAACAGAGAAAAGAAAAGAAGAATAGTTGTTAATAGAAACAGTGAAGGAACGGTTAGAAAGATAAGAGGTAAGCCAGGAAAGTGAGGAGCCAGAAATACCGAAAGATAAGTTGAGATGCTGCAGTAAAAGTGAGTGGTCAACAGTATCAAAAGCAGAAGAGAAGTCAAGAGAAAGGAGTAGAGAAAGCTTACTAGAGTCGGAAGCTAGAAGAGCATCATTAGAGATTTTTAGAAAGCAGGTTTTAGTAGAGTGAGAGGGTCGAAAGCCGGATTGGGTAGAAGGAAGAAGAAAGTTTGAAAGTTGGAGGTAAATAGCTTTTTCAAGAATTTTGGAGAGAAAGAAAATGTTAGAAAAAGGACGGTAGTTGGAGATGATAGAAGGATCGAGGGGTTTTTTCAGTATTGGAGTAACGATAGATGATTTAAAAAAGGTGGGAAATTTGTAAGTAGCTAGAAAAAGGTTAATAAGATTGAGAATAATGGGATAGAAAAAAGAGGAAAGATCATTAAGGGTTTTTGGAGAAATAAGGTCAAGGGAGCAGGAAGATGAATATACAGATTTGATGATGGAGATGAGGTCTGTGAAGGTGATGGTTGATAAGTGAGAAAGAGAGATAGAGGCAGGAAAAGACGCTGGAGGAGTGTGAGATGATGAGCGATTAGTTCTAATAGAAAGAATCTTGTTGCTGAAATAGTCCTTAAAATCTTGAGAAGAAAAAGGAGGAGGGGATTGTTTGGAAAGAATGCGATTAAGATTTTTCCAACGAGAGGAAAAAGAGGAAGCAGAGTTGATAGAAGAAATAAGAAAATTTGAGTGTTTGGAGTGGAGAGAGAGCGATAGGTTGATAGGTGAGAAAGCCAAAGAATATGAGAGGAAGAAGAGGGAAAGGAACGATAAGAACGTTCGAGCTTAAAAACGACATTAGAAAATTACCTTTGTTTAGGAATGGTTTGACTTAGTATAAGATTTTTTGAATGCGTTATTAAGCACTGTTTTCTCTTTAGTTGTTGCTAGGTAACGGATATTTAGTTTATTGCCTGATGATGAAACATTAGTTTTTGAAAAGCTTCGCACTTCAATTAAGTTTGAAATTCTGTGTTTATCTTTATACAATTTCCAAGTATGTTGAGGGAAAGCTTCTTACTTTATATAATGAAAATTATTAGTGTTCAAAAATCTCTTTACTTCACTTTGACTCGAAAAAATCCCCAAGCTATAGTGCTTATTAATTTCAATGCTATCACGTCTGTAAATCAACCTCGCCACTAATTATATTGAAGAGTTAAACAAGTTGTTTTAAATTTTTTTTAGTTTAAAACTAATTTATTTGATTTTATTGGAATTTCTTTGAGTCAAACTTGAAGTGGACATTAAAAAACCACTTTGGTAATATGTATTGGATCTGCCGCATGATAAAATATAATCAAATCCAATGTGTTATTTATTTTTTGACGCATATAAGGAACCAAAGAACTAAATATTTGAATATAAATAACTTTCCGGGGATAAATATGTTACTAAAAATACTTGTATAAAAACTCAACGCTTTTAAGTCCTATTTATTCAAAAAAATGAAAGAAAATAAGTAAGTTTTGTTTGCATAAGGAATCTTCCATTTCCTGAAGCCCGGCCTTTGGAGTGTATATACAAATCTTAAACTAACTCCAATGGATCAATAACAATAATAATGATGAAATAAAAATAGGAATATTAATAATAAGAATAAAAAAAATAATAAACTAATCAGAATAACAATAAAATAAAGTATAAAACGAAAATAGGATAAATAAATGAATTGATGAACGAAATGATGAGTGAAAATGGAGAAAGAATTATGACACAAAAGAATATTAATATCGTTATAAAAACAATAATAAATATTAAAAAAATTTATTAAGAATAATAGCAAGGATGATGTGGAAATATGATGGGCATCGTCAATGAAACAAGACATGAAATGCAATTATGTAAATCAACCAGGCCATTCTAGATGTGGTTTCAATGAAGTAAGTAAGTAAGTAAGTAAGTAAGTAAGTAAGTAAGTAAGTAAGTAAGTAAGTAAGTAAGTAAGTAAGTAAGTAAGTAAGTAAGTAAGTAAGTAAGTAAGTAAGTAAGTAAGTAAGTAAGTAAGTAAGTAAGTAAGTAAGTAAGTAAGTAAGTAAGTAAGTAAGTAAGTAAGTAAGTAAGTAAGTAAGTAAGTAAGTAAGTAAGTAAGTAAGTAAGTAAGTAAGTAAGTAAGTAAGTAAGTAAGTAAGTAAGTAAGTAAGTAAGTAAGTAAGTAAGTAAGTAAGTAAGTAAGTAAGTAAGTAAGTAAGTAAGTAAGTAAGTAAGTAAGTAAGTAAGTAAGTAAGTAAGTAAGTAAGTAAGTAAGTAAGTAAGTAAGTAAGTAAGTAAGTAAGTAAGTAAGTAAGTAAGTAAGTAAGTAAGTAAGTAAGTAAGTAAGTAAGTAAGTAAGTAAGTAAGTAAGTAAGTAAGTAAGTAAGTAAGTAAGTAAGTAAGTAAGTAAGTAAGTAAGTAAGTAAGTAAGTAAGTAAGTAAGTAAGTAAGTAAGTAAGTAAGTAAGTAAGTAAGTAAGTAAGTAAGTAAGTAAGTAAGTAAGTAAGTAAGTAAGTAAGTAAGTAAGTAAGTAAGTAAGTAAGTAAGTAAGTAAGTAAGTAAGTAAGTAAGTAAGTAAGTAAGTAAGTAAGTAAGTAAGTAAGTAAGTAAGTAAGTAAGTAAGTAAGTAAGTAAGTAAGTAAGTAAGTAAGTAAGTAAGTAAGTAAGTAAGTAAGTAAGTAAGTAAGTAAGTAAGTAAGTAAGTAAGTAAGTAAGTAAGTAAGTAAGTAAGTAAGTAAGTAAGTAAGTAAGTAAGTAAGTAAGTAAGTAAGTAAGTAAGTAAGTAAGTAAGTAAGTAAGTAAGTAAGTAAGTAAGTAAGTAAGTAAGTAAGTAAGTAAGTAAGTAAGTAAGTAAGTAAGTAAGTAAGTAAGTAAGTAAGTAAGTAAGTAAGTAAGTAAGTAAGTAAGTCGACCACTCGATCACTCCTTACTTTGCAATACTCACACACTTAATACGTAATAAATAGATTTATACAAGAACTTCAAGACATTTTATTTGATTAAAAAGATTGAAAATTTTTAAAATGGCGCCAAAATGTGACGAAAACATGTTTAAATAGCCAAAGATCAGAAACAAAAGCCCATGGAAATCCGCAGTTTTATATGCGAAATTTAGAAAGAAGATGACATAGAACAAGAAAAAAATGTAGAAAAACATCAAAATTGTTCTCTCACAAACCTTAAACACATACAAAAAATGCACTATAGAGCTCAGAAGGCATTTTAGCCTCATACCCATCATATAAGTATTCATCACACACAAGGGTAGGTATTCAAAGATTGTATGTATATGTACGATTAAATATATTGGCTAATTTAAAAGGTTAGAAACAAGCATAAGGATAAGAGTGACTCCAAGCACAAAAGGGGCGCAAGCTTTAGTGGCCATGTTGCTTTTCTATAATGGTCATTATTATTAGTGCTTGAATAAAAAAAAACATAAAAATAAGAATAATAAATAGTATGAATATAAACGATAGTAACAATAACAATGAGAATAATAAGAATAAAAACAATAATAATGATAAAAATAATAACTATAATGATAAAAATAATAACTATAATGATAAAAATAATAACTATAATGATAAAAATAATAACTATAATGATAAAAATAATAACTATAATGATAAAAATAATAACTATAATGATAAAAATAATAACTATAATGATAAAAATAATAACTATAATGATAAAAATAATAACTATAATGATAAAAATAATAACTATAATGATAAAAATAATAACTATAATGATAAAAATAATAACTATAATGATAAAAATAATAACTATAATGATAAAAATAATAACTATAATGATAAAAATAATAACTATAATGATAAAAATAATAACTATAATGATAAAAATAATAACTATAATGATAAAAATAATAACTATAATGATAAAAATAATAACTATAATGATAAAAATAATAACTATAATGATAAAAATAATAACTATAATGATAAAAATAATAACTATAATGATAAAAATAATAACTATAATGATAAAAATAATAACTATAATGATAAAAATAATAACTATAATGATAAAAATAATAACTATAATGATAAAAATAATAACTATAATGATAAAAATAATAACTATAATGATAAAAATAATAACTATAATGATAAAAATAATAACTATAATGATAAAAATAATAACTATAATGATAAAAATAATAACTATAATGATAAAAATAATAACTATAATGATAAAAATAATAACTATAATGATAAAAATAATAACTATAATGATAAAAATAATAACTATAATGATAAAAATAATAACTATAATGATAAAAATAATAACTATAATGATAAAAATAATAACTATAATGATAAAAATAATAACTATAATGATAAAAATGGAAACTATGACAATAATAACAGCAATGAGATAATCATTTAAACCAATAGTCTGTCAGATGTTCAACCTTGAAAGGAGTCCGATAATTTAGTTGTCCAATAATATGAATAATAATATTAATAACAAGAACAAAAATAAATATAATAATAAAAATGATGATGAGAATAATAATAAAAATAATAAAAAAATGGAATTGAACAAAAAACAAAAATAATAAGAAAAAGAAGATAACATAAACAATATAAATAGAATAATATGGTTTTTTCGGAGACAAACTCTTGGGCTTTTTAGTCTTCAATTTATATACCAACATATTGTACAATATATAAATATAATAATAATAAAAAAAATAATAAGAAAAATAATGAATTATTATTGATAATAATAACAATAAACTAATAATGAAAAACAAAGAGTAATAATAACAAAAATATGATCCTTAAAATGATAAATTATTAACAATATTGTGGTGGACAATAACAAAAAAACAATTTAAAAAAATAAATAAATATTAGAAAAAAAAGGTTATTGTAACAAAGATAATAGCATATACAGTATAAACATAGCGATGTTATGTACAGATGGTGAACCCTTAACTACCGCATCCCGTTCAAAAGTGGCGAGCCAAGGCGGTTTTATAATAATAAAATTAACAAATGATAATAAAACAATAAGATTTAAAGATGAAAAATATTCGAAAAAATAATAACTAAAATTTTCTGTAAAAAAAAATAATGGTAAATAAAATAATTTAAAAATTAATGATAATAATGACGAATAATAAATTCAAAAAAATGTTAATAAAGAATAAAAAAAGGATAATAACAAGGTTAGTAAGTTAAAATTATTGTTCTAGTTAGGTTTCATTGAAGTTCATTAGTGTGCTATTTACAAATGTCCATCCAACTATCTATGAATTGGTCGATAACTGACAGAACAAATTAAATTAACGTTAAATGATAATGGAACAATTAAATACAAATATTGAAAAAAAAATTTGGCTAAAATGGAAATAAAAGGTTTTATTAACAAATAAATCATTCAAAATGTAGTAATCTAAAAGTGGAATTAAAATCATAAATAAACAAAAATGAATAGCATAAAAAGTACAATTGAAATAAATATTCTTTCTCTATAGAACTAAAAATGAAATCGATTCAAATGGAGCAAAACAAATTAGATAAATTTCTAACATTAGAAAGAATATGTACAAAAATTAACGTTATATTAAAATAATAGTAATAATAACAATAAAAATAAACAAAATAAAAAAATAATTAAAAAACAATAATAATAAATGAAATATTAATAATAGGGAGATGGCATCTGAATCATGAAGGATTGATCCGCTTGACGAGGGGTCTGTCAAACACCCAGTGTTCACCCACTTCATGGAAGAACTGTGGGAATAGTAATAATAATGACAATTTCTTACGTCGATTTATAGATTTAATCAACTTATTGAGCAAAAAAACAGCTATAATTTTCGATAAGTTCAGCCTTATCATAAAACATTAGTGGAAATAATACCTAATGGCAATGATGATGATGGCAACATCATTAAGAATGAAAATGATGATGATGATTATTATTACTATTATTATGATGATAATAATGATAACTATACATAATTAGAAAGAAAAATAGTAGGTTGATAATATGATATAAATATGTACCATAATAATATCAATAACAGTAATTATAATAAAAAAATAACAATAATATTAATAATAATAATGACAATAATATTAATAATATAAAAAATTATTAATACTATGATAATTATAAAAATGGATGGTTTATAATTCCACTTAATAACACTAAAACATTTATGTATAAAATAACATTCATGACCGAAATGGGAAAAATAATGATTATTTAAATTTTAATGAAAACCATCACCACCACCCTCAACACCATCACCACCACCCTCAACACCATCACCACCACCCTCAACACCATCAACACCATCACCACCACCATCACCACCACCACCACCATCATCATCACCATCAACACCATCATCATCACCATCAACACCATCAACACCATCACCACCATCATCAACATCATCAACACCATCACCACCATCATCATCATCATCATCATCAACACCATCACCCCCATCATCATCATCAACACCATCAACAACATCACCACCATCATCATCATCATCAACACCATCACCACCATCATCAACATCATCATCACCATCAACAACATCACCACCATCATCATCATTATCAACACCATCACCCCCATCATCATCATCATCATCATCACCATCATCATCACCATCATCATCATCAACACCATCATCATCACCATCAACACTATCACTACCATCATCATCACCATCAACACCATCACCACCATCATCATCATCATCAACACCATCATCATCATCATCATCAACACCACCATCATCATCACCATCAACACCATCACCACCATCATCATTATCATCATCATCATCATCACCGTTCTGTTTATAGCGTCTATTTTCCTCAAGTAGTATTGTAAATAATAATAAAAATAATACTCATTGTTTTTTTTTTCCATTGTTGGACAGAAATATGCCGATTAGAAAGCAAAAACATTAAATAACTTAACAATCAAACTGAACACCAAAGACATTAAACAACATAACAATCAAGGTGAAATCCGGCTCTCAAGAGCACAATAACTGCATCGAAACCACAAAGTTGATAACGGCGCAGATAACCTTCGTTTCATATTTGATGTTTTTCTCCTTCCGTTCCTTGGCTTCATCCCTTTGTTTCTGCTCAAGTTGACATTTGAACTCTGTGGCTTTCTCTATGCTTCGAGTCTTCAAGTTGCTTGTGACGTTTCTCCATAACCTGCGTGTGTTTGTGTGTATGTGGGTGTGTGTTTGTGTGTGTGTGGGTGGGTTTGTGTGTGTTTGGGTGTTTTTGTATGGGTGGGTGCGTGTGTGTTTGTGGTCGTTAACGAAATTTTATAGCAATAAAATACTATAAAAGACGTCACTAAGACCAGGATTCGAACCATTGAAACAGTGGTTATAAATTGAACGTCTTACCAACTCGGCCATCAGACCAGGTATTTATATAACACACACCTGCGAGATTCATTATCGGCCTGTTGATCGATGGACTTGACTTGCTTCTTAATCACCGGCATCTTCAACGTGTCCAAAAATACTTTTGTCGTGCCCTGTGTGATGATGGTGATGATGATGATAGAAAGAGAAAGGAAAAGGAAGCGGAGGAAAAAGAAAAGGATGAGAGTTATGATGATAATAATAATGATGAGAATAAGAAGGAGGAGTTTAGAGGTATGATGGTGATGGAAATAAAAATGATAAAGATGGAAGAAAGGAGAACTAAAATGATGATGATAATGACATTAACTTGTAAAACAAATCACTGAAACATCAACACGGTGAAATAGAAAATTAATGATAAAAATCAGCCAATGAGGAGCGCTTACCCCTCTTTTGATGTTCATCACACCATTCCATTCTCCCTTGACAGAGGCAAAGGGCTTCTTATCTGTGGGCCCAAATAACTCTGCAACCACTTGGTCCTTCTTGCCTCCATAGAATGGCTGCAGTTGTGGTGTGATGACGATGGTGATGGTTGTGGTGTGGTAATGGTTTTGCTGTAATGATGATGGTTTGGTGAAGATGATAGTAGTGAGAATGGTGGAGTGGTGATGTGAATGGTAGAGTGGTGGTGGGAATGGTGGAGTGGTATAGGAATGGTAGTGGTGAAGTTTAGTACTGAATTTCACCTAAAAATATAAGTCTAAAAATACATCTTTTTGATTAAGAAAACTAAAATTAATTAGGGTATGTGGAGACAGTTTCCATTTTTCGGTAATCATCATCATCATTATTATCACCATTTCCTCCATCATCATCATCATCGTCATCATCATCATCATCGTCATCATCATCATCATCATTATACACCCACAACCTTGGTTTGGAACTCAATATTGGCATAGTAGCCTGTCTTGGCGCATGAGATGCTCACCTTGCCTCCCAACTCCATCCATGGCACTGTTAATATAGACCTGTAAAAGTTTCATCTGTTTGTAGGTCTATCTATCTATCTATCTATCTATCTACTTATCTATCTATCTCTCTATCTATCTATCTATCTATCTATCTACCTATCTACCTATCTATCTATCTATCTATCTATCTATCTATCTATCTATCTATCTATCTATTTATCTATCTATCTATCTATCTATCTACCTACACACTCACCTCCCGTATCCATTAGGGAAGGTAACAACATATTCTTCCTCGTGATCCAACAGCGATATAACGGCCTGACCAATCATATGCACGCACACAGACAGTCCCAAGAACTTCGACTTGGTCCATATGTAGCCGTTGATCGATGTGCGTTTGTTGTGGCACTCGGAGTAGAACGCTGATACTTTTAACGGTTTGTTGTTATTATTATTGTTATTATTATTTCTATCATTATCATCATTATTTATTTTAAAATAATATTATTGTTGTTGATTTTCATCTCATGATTGTTATTTTAATTTTTGTTTTTTTTTATTTTTGTGTTATTTTTTCATTATTTTTATTTATTGTTGTTATTTTTACTGATATTATCCTTGTTTTATTATTATTATTGTTGTTTTTTAATGTTGTTGATTTCATTATTGTTTATCCTATCAACGTCATATTGTTAATATTGTTATTGTAAAATGGAAAGCTAATACAACTATAATAGAAATATTGATCTAATATATATCCGAAAAAAAACAATTTGAAAAATTAAAAAAAATCAAAATCAAAAAAACATAATAATGGTAAACGTCTTTAAGTTTTTATAGTCGATAATGTGAGTTCAAGCTTCGTATTATTATTCAGTTAATAAAAGTGTTTGATTCAAGTCGATTTCGTTTCAGACATATTTAGTTAATGATAATGATAGAAATAATAACAAAAACAATAATGAAAAAAAAATAACAATAATAATAAAAACAAAAATAATAATAACAATAATAATAAAAACAAAAATAATAATGAATAAAAAAATAAAAACAATAATAGGAATACAGACTAGGTGGATGGTGCGAGACCTGCTCGGCGATGAAGGCGAGGTTAGATTTGCTGCACCACGGAACTGGCCCATCCACGTCCTATAACAATAATAATAATAATAATAATAATAATAATAATAATAATAATAATAATAACAATAATAAGAACACTAAAAAAATAATAATAATAAAAATATTGATAAGAATAACAAAAATAATAATACTAATATTAATAACAATAAAATAATGTAAATAATAATAACAATAATAATAACAATGATGATAAAATAATAAGCAAAACAAGGCATTTAACAGTATGAAAACGCTTAAATATATCAAAACTGCAAGCTTATGCAATGGTATTGTGAGCTGGGAATCCTAAGCACCACGGGTTGATATTACGCACATTGATATAATAATGATAATAATAACAATAATAATGGAAACAATAATATAAATTATTATTGGTATTATTATTAGTGTTATCCTTATTATTGACATTATTATTATTATTCTTTTTATCACTATTATTAAAACAAAATTTTTTTGTTACATAGAAAAATATGAACAAATGGGTGTAAAAAACATTAAAAATAATTGGAAAAACAAAAAAATAAAGACTCACAAAATCACGGAGAAATAGGAAAAAACCCGCACTAATGATCACAGTGCAAAAAACAAAAACACAGAGAAAAAGTGATAAAGTATCGAGAATAAAACTAAAGGGAAATGCCTTGAAAAGGGTATTAAACTTTATAAACAACTGAACAAAGCTTTTTGGGGCTTGAATTGTTAAGTGCATTCAGTTGATGTGTGAATTAAATGCTTGTAAGTTTATTGATGAATATATTTGAAAAATGCTTGGGTTGAAACAGAAAAACATTATCCCTAACGAAAATATAGATGCAAACATGTATATTGTCAAACAAACAAACAAACAAACAAACAAACAAACAAACAAACAAACACACACACACACAAACAGACACACAAACACACACACACACGCACGCACGCACGCACACACACACACCGAGTCATTAGGCTGGGTAGAGACACAGGAATGATAAGAGCTCGTGTGCGACCTGGCTACGTCGGATGACACGCTCTCGGCTGCACTAGAACCCAGGTTATAGAAGCATTTGAAACATTCCCCCAATATCGGGTTGTAAGGCTTTTTGGCGACGCCACTCTTTTTTCCCGCATGGAAAGCCGACAGATACCATTTGAGCGTCTGCACCAGGCGCTCTCTAGGGTCTGTCTTGTCTGTGATGCTGTGTGAAGTTGTGTGGAGGGTGAATGTGAGTATTTGTGGATTGGTGAAGCTTTTTGAAAATATTTTTGGTATGGGTGTGTAGGGTTGTTTATAGTGTCTGTAATCACTTAGAGTGTGTGTGTGTCTTAAATGCACAAAAGGAAGGAAGGATGGAAGGTGTGTGTGTGTGTGTGTGTGTGTGTGTGTGTGTGTGTGTGTGTGTGTGTGTGTGTGTGTGTGTGTGTGTGTGTGTGTGTGTGTGTGTGTGTGTATGTTTGTGTGTGTGAAATTTTCTGAAAGATGTAGTCATGATGTTTTAAATTGTATTGTCAAACAAAAAGGAATCTATTTAAATCAACAGTTTTCATTGATTGAACAACACAAAGCATCTGTAAGTCGAACCAACATCACCACAATAATGTTTTGCTAATGTGAGTTCAACTTACGAAAAGCTCTGTGTATTTCATTTAAGAAACGTTTTCTTCAAATTGATTTTGTTCTTTATAGCAAAACTGTGTCTTTGAGGTTTTATGCACTTCCGTAATTATTTCTCTTGGAAACTTTTATTATATATTATAACATACATTCATACTGCATCTTTTTATGATTTCAACCTTATCGTGGAACGTGACTGCGAGAACAAGCCGTTGTTATGGTAAAAAGTCCTATTTTTGTGCTGATTTAAAACATTACGTGGAGAACTTGAAAGTATTTATTCGAAAAATATTATAATCAAGATCGATGACGTAATATAGCCTAAAAGAATAGTAAAGAAACAAACATAAAGTATCTATAACTAAAGCTTTTCGTGAGAATAACAAGTGATCCCTTGATAGTGTAAGATTAGCGAAGTGAGTTGAATGAATTTATTTAAATTAACCTGACGAGAAAAACAAATGTTTTCGTGAAACTTCGTTTAAAATTTAAACTTTTACAGTGTTTCTCTGAATTGAATATAATTCAAGGCTCTCATTCATTACAAATAATTTGTGTTTGGGCTCTTTATTCTGAACCTGCTAACAACATTTAGTTCAGAAAAACTATCAATTTGAATTCATTCTTCCACAATTTAGACAATAACGATTAAACACCAGCAGTATATAAGCCTCGAGTAAGCTGACTTGCATAAACTGATGAAAATAATCTAACAATGTATGAGTTTAAAGCCCTCTGTAAATAAGGCGTTATGCTACAGTGAAGTTAAAAGCCCGACAAACAGTATTGGAAGAGTAGAAATATGAATGCTATAATTATGTATAAAAATTCAATTTGAGGAATTTTAATACATTTATTGAAACTTGAGCTATAAATAGATCATTATGTGTATATCATTAGTGTTATAATTAGATCCTTATATATATCATATCATATAATTATATCAGTGCTGATAGATTGAATTTCCATCCATTGCTTAATTAAATCAATAACTTTGCTTGGGTAGAAGTATTTTACTAAAAGAACTACCTCTATATTTAGCACTAAGAACGCCTTCATGAATATTAATTAGATAACAACAGAACGTTTTAAGGTGGGTCTAATGACAAAAGTGCACGAAGGAGTGACTTTGAGTAATAATCGATAACTATCATCCTAGCTTTTGGGTGGTTCTGAAGCTGATTTTGTCTGTGAATTGCGCGCTATGCTAATAAAAACGAAAAAAAATGATAATAATAATAATTATGATGATGATAATAATAAGAATAATAATAAATATAATTAAAAAAAATAATAATAATACAACTTTTCTCTATGCTCTTAGACAATGGTTATAGTCTTATTGAAGAAAGCTTCTTAAGAGAGATTGTTATGATGTTTTCTATTAAATTCTTAAAAGCCATTTCGTTTTTCTCCATGACGATAATTGTTTACGTAAAATAATAGAAAAAATGAAAAGTAATAATAATAATACATTGATAAAAATAATAATAATCTTCATCTCCATGCGATCAGACAGGCACGCAAGTTCCTACCCTTTGACACTGCCGTTGCTCTGATCATCTCTTTAGTTCTTTCAAGGATTGATTACTGTAACTCTCTTCTTTGTCGACTCCCGAACTGTCTTATTTCTAAGTTGCAATCTCTCCAAAATCGTGCTGCTAAAACCGTTCTTCAAGCCGACTACTATTCTTCATCTCACACTTGTCTCGATCGCCTTCATTGGCTGCCGGTCGTACTAAGAGCCCAGTTCAAGTTGCTATGGCTCACCGCTAACACCTTATATTTTAATCAGCCGGCTTATTTATACGACCGTCTTTCCATTAGACAGACTCCTGAGTCTCTCAGGTATTCCAACTCTGGTTTATGGCTACATCAGCCTGTCTCTTCTAACCCTTTTTTACATCGCTCCTTCTCGAATATCGCCCCTCACTTATGGAACTCTCTTCCACTTAATGTCCGTCTTTCACCTTCTCTTGAAGTTTTTCGCAAGCGTTTAAAGACGCATCTTTATAGCCAAATTTCTCTCTCATAGCCCTTCTGATTAGAACAGCGCCTCTGCAGCAAACCTAGTTTGCAAACTGTGCGCCCTACAAATAATAAAAATAATAATAATAATAATAATAATAATAATTGAAACACATCAATCGTACAACAGCACCACAACACCAGGCTATATCACCACACAAAAAAACCAACACGCCACCCCATCAATACAGCTAGACCTCATTGTAACAATACCAAAAAAGCACAACACAACATACCACACCATGACCCTGCATTACCGATACAACCTCACAAGCCACCACCACTTTTTCCACCACTCTCCACCATTATCACCACCCAAAACCACTACCAATACTACCACACGCACCACCCCACCCCCACCAGCCAACACCAAACCCCATCCCACCATTATCACCAACACACACCACCACACCGCGTCCTACCGCACCACCACAAACCACCAACTAACGCGACAAAGAGGTCGGGATGGGAAAGGAAGTCAGAGTACATCTCGAGTAGGGATCTCTTCTCCAAGATGAAGGTCGGTAGGGTCACCTTTGTCAAGTCCATTCCTGTGGCATTGTTCATGTTGGTGAAAGAAGTAGTAGTAATGAAATTTTTGAATGTTATAGTGATATAAAAGCTATATTCTGATATATATAGGAATATATTAAGAATATTATCATCATCCTCATCATTACTATATTATTTAACATAATCACAATCATCATCTTTATCATCATCATCCTCATCATCATCATCAATTTCAAAATTTTGAGCGCATCTAACAAATCTAAGGGTTTAACTTCACCATGGTGTTGAGGTTGAATGAATCAATTGAGACAGGTGCAATAAAATCAATCAGTGGCTATAGCATTAAAGAAGTGAATGCTTTCCTATACAGAGCTTGTGGTTGATTTCCTATAAATATCTTATGGCTGGTATTCTATATATATCTTGTGGTTGATTTCCTAGATTTATTGTAAAAATTTATCCTCAAAAATGTGAGTCGTGAAACACGATAATATAGGGATATGTTATCGAGATAAAACTTCTTGATATATCATCTGTATCATCATGAGGTAAGTAACCATAATGTAGTATTCAGGAAGTTAAACCTTCACATATGGATAGCAACTAGACCATAAAAAATGTACTAAACATAAACAAGAAAATTTGCTTTTGTAGCTTCTCAAATTAATTCGTGTGTTCGGGTCTAGTATTTTTTTGTAAATTGTGCGCTAGAAAAATTTTAATAATAATATTAAGATCAAAAATTAAAAAAAAAGCACTATTGATTGATGAAATAATTGCTGTTGTTTTCAAATACAATGAGAAAAATTATAAATTGAAGCTTTGAAGAAATGTATTATTAAAGTCACCATCATCATCATCTTGTCTTCACCATCATTATCATCATCATCATCATCCCCATCATCATCATTATCATCGTCATCATCATCATCATCCTCAATACTATTATTATGCTCATCATCATAATTCTTGTGGTCGACATCATCCTTATTATGGGAATAAAAAAAATAACAAGAGAAATTTACCTTTATATAAATAAAAACATAAAACAGCTAAAAGCAGATGACGTGCCAATATCAGTACAAAAAATAACAATCAAAATAGAAATAAAAATTTTTTTTTCAAATTCTTAATAATAATAATAAGAACAATAATAATAAAAATGAAAATAATAATAATAATGAGAATAATAACATAAATAATAATAATGAGAATAATAACATAAATAATAATAATGAGAATAATAATAACAAAAATGAGAACAGTATTAATATTTTTTTGAAATTATTTCCCAAACATTACTAATGAAACCTTAAAAACAGACAAGAATTGAATGAAGCGCCAAATCAATCTCGAAAACTTGAAATAAACCATTTTCACAAACACGTATGTGGATAAATAAATAGGCGACAGTTATTATTATAAACAAAACGAAAGTGTTTTTGTCATTATTAAAGGAAGAAATCGTAAAAACATTTGAAACGAGTTTTTTTTCCATTTAGTAAAAAACAAAATGATGCAATCAATAAAATTATTGCTTTTATTTATAAGGTAAAAAAATAATAACAACAATAATAATAATAATAATAATAAAATAAAGGAAATAAAGATAATAATAAAAATAATAACAAAAATAACGATAAAAATAAAAATAAAAAACGTATAACGCACCGATATGTAATTGGCTGATGAGGTGTGTTATCAGGTTTCCGTGGTTTTCCATCAAATCCGAGGCGTCTGATTGGGTTGAGTAATAATAATAACAATAATGATAATAATAACAATAACAATAGATAATGATAAAATAAAAATAATAAAAATAAAAAGAATAATAATAATGATAATAGATTGTATACTTCATGAGCTTTAACATATGTATATTGCCATAATCATAAAACAATATAAATGCCAATAGTTTTGATTATAGTTATGAAGAAAATAAAAATAAACATTATTATTATTATCACCATTATTTTTTTTATTAAATATGTAGGATGTAATGGGTGAATAGGGTAGAATGGGACACGTTAGACCATCATCAATGATAATTAGGACGATGACTTTGATTGAAAACATGGAGTATACACGTGTAATATAATGAGATATAACGTAATATAATATAATATAATAAATGAAATGATGAAATAAAATGATGAAATTTGATGGGTGAGAAATATAATATAATAAAAAATGTGATGGAAAAGAATATAAATCAATAGAAAATAAAATAATGTGAAAAAACCTGAAGCAAAAATTGTAATACAAAAGAATGAAAGTATATTTGAATGTCTTTTGGAAAGTATACTCTTGTAGAGATGTGTAAGAATGGAGAAATTTGAACTAATAACAGAATAAACTATAATGGTGAAACTAATATAGAAACTTATAACAAAAATAAAAAACAATAAAAAAAATAATAAAAATGAAAACAACAAAAACAATAATAATATTAAGATAAACCCAGCATTGAACTACCATACTCACCATCGTCGTCGTCTTCATCATACAAATCTGAAGAGTTTTAAGTTTATAACTATTATTATTTTTTATTTTCTTATAGCTGATACAGCTTGAAAAAGCAATAAAAAAGAAAGGGTTATTATTTGTATGGATTTCTCATAATTAAAAAAAATAATAAAAATGGAATTAAGATAAAAAAAGTAACAAGGAAGAAAAAAATGACCGAAAAAACAAAAAAAGATGGAATACTCAGTTTCTAAATAAAATTGAGAAAATAAAAAAAAAGAAAAAAGAATATAAAAAAAAATAAAAATAATTGAGAAAATCTTTATTATTAATATTATTATTATGAAACAAAAGCACTAATAATCTGACTGGAAGTGTTGTGGTTGTTGCTGACAATGAGTTTGGATGCTGACTTGCTCTTGTTCATCTCGTGTGCCTCTCTGCCGTGGTGGGTGGGTGCATTGATGGGTGGAGGAGAGGAAGATGGATGATAAGAAGGGTAGAGAAATTAATTTCACAAAACATGTATAATTTGGAAAAAAAAAATCAAAAAAATAAATGAGTAAATAACATTAATAAAAATGAAATAACAGCAATAAAAACGAAAATAACAATTGGAATGCAAAAAAATAATGATATAATAAAAGAAAAAAAAAGAAATAAAGATAATAATAAAAAAGAAAAAAACACAAGGCAGCTTAACAACTTGGAAAATATCTTTTTAACGATGTATTTCCCAAAAGTTTCTATATTGGTGACCTCGAAATTGATGCCACTGGCATCAGTACCAAGCTTTCATAGTGGTGAAAATTTTTTTTAGGGTTCTCTTAATTAATTTTTTGAAAAGTTAATTCAGTTATAATGATAATAAATGATTTACAGCGCTTTTTTGAAGATATATTTGAAAATTATTCAAAATAAATATAAATAATTCACAGTTTAAATTAAAACGATATTGAGAACTCATTCATAATGAGAATTATTTTAAAGGTATATTTTGAAAGTCATTCATATTGAAATTGACAATGGTTTTCAAAAGTTATTTGAATTTCAATAGCGCTCTTTAATTCCATTTTCCACAATGGCTCTAAATATTTATAACATAGAATAAATATATTATTTTAAAAAATTATCTTGAAAAAAAACTAAATAAATAGATCATATACATTGTTTCTGAAATTCGAAGCGTTAAAATCATGTGAAGAGGGTTGGAGCTGAGGCTTTAATTTTTCGATGCGATTAAATTACTCTGGGTTGTCAAGCCAAATAAAGTTGTGTAGGATAAGGGGGAAAAAAAGTTAAAAAACGAGCTGAAAAATGATTATGTTTTTAGTGATAAAGTGATTAAATACTTGAAAAAATCAATTAAAAAGCTTGAAATTAATGAATGAAAAAACAAATTAAATATTAATTATATTTGATATTATTATTATTTGTAGAGCGCACAGTTTGCAAACTAGGTTTGCTACAGAGGCGCTTGAAAAATGAAAAAAAAAAAATTAAATTAATAAGAATGAAAAAAAAAAAAATATATATATAATTAATAAAAATTAGGAAAATATTGAGCATGACCAGATCACGATAAATCTGTTAAATTCAAAAACTAATAATAACAACATCATCATCATCATCATCACCATCAAATCATCATCATCACCATCATAATCATAATCATCATCATCATCACCAACATCATTACCCTCATCATCATCATCATCACCATGATCTTCACCACCATCATCATCATCATCGTTTAATGTCTATGATGATGAGTAAAAACAATAGAAATAACACTAAAAAAAACTAGAAATGCGATAACAATGAAATCTATATAAATTATTATTCTTATCAGAATAATTATTAATATTTTTTTTCCTTTATTCTATCATCACTCGTTTAACGTCTCATGTCCATCGCATAAAGTGAGACCTAGATGAAAATAGAATGAACGTATTGAAGGCTCTAAGAGACGAAAAGTATGCAAGCATAAGAATGCAACGATCAAATGGGAATGAATTCCTACGTGGAATTCACAACTTAACGCTAGATTTCAAATTGAAAAACAAAAATAATGACTTTTTGATTTGTTCGTCAGGAATGAGGGTTATCATGGATTTATTTGAAAAACTATAATTTTATATGAGTGAAGCTTTATCATAAAGCTTAAGTATAATGAAAAAGAACGAAAATCATAGAAATGAATAAAAATGAAAACAATAGAAAAAATAATAAGAATAATTGAAGTGATAATAACAATAAAAAAAAGTTGACAAAAAAAAGTTGAAAAAGGGCAGTTAAATGAAAGTCATAATAAAAAAAATTGAAATCGGAATAATAATAAAAAGTAAGAGAAGAATACACTAATTTTAAAAAAGCAGTGAAAACACACTGTAAGTTGCGGAAAAATATATCAAAAATTCCTCATGAAAAATTGAAAATAAAAAGTTATTCAAATAATTTAAAAGATGAATCAATGGAAAATTCTCGAACGTTTGTATGTGTTATTTGCTTACAACCACCAAGTACAAACAACCAAGTCAACAGCATCACTGGAATTGAAAAATCCAGCACGTTCACATACCTTGGTGATGTCTACGACCTAGGCTGAGACCTCAGTGCTGCAGTTGTGTCAAGAGGAAAATAAGCATGGGCAACATTCTTCTCCATCAAAAAAGTGCTGTGCTCCCCAGCCTCAATGGCACAACAAAGAAGGTAGTATATGAGAGCTGTGTGCGATCGGTAATGTTGTATGCCGTAGAGACTTGGGCGATGACGGAAGACATCAAAGAGCGACTAATTCAACAAGACAAAAAAATGCTCAGAATAGTCACCAAGAAAGGATATAAGGAAGCATTATTGCAGCTACAACTCAAACCACTATCCAGCATCATATCCATGAGTAGATTAAGATGGTACGGGCACGTCATGCGAATGTAGCTGAATGACATGCCATGTAAAGCGATGTAGTAAGAAATGACAGGCACTGTTGGAAGAGGTAGACCAAAAAAGACTTGGGCTAAATGTGTTGAGAAGGACCTGAAGGAGCATGGTATTGATGTGGGCTGGGTGCAGGACAAGAGGAGATGGAAAGCTGCCATTTACAGGGTCTAATCCCACGATGAAGAGAAAAATGACTGTAAACAACAAAGAAGAAAAAGAAGAATTAATTTAAAAAATAAATCAATTAATAAAAAACAAACCAATTAAATGATAAAAAATTAATCAATTATTTAAAAAAAATCACTAAAAAAAATAAATCACTTTCCTAATAAAAAAAAATAAATCACTTAACTAATAAAAAAAATAAATCAATAAACAAATTCAAAAAAAAAATCAATAAATAGATGAACCAATAAGAAGAATGGAACAGCTATATGACTAACCTACTTTCATCCTCTGCATCAAAGTATCTATCATCATCCTCAGACGAGAATGAGTCGGCAGTGTGATTGGGTGACACAATTAAGGGAGGATTGTGATTGGGTAGCACTGTGGTGTTGATTTATTGATGAATGAAATGAATATTTAAATCGTTACTACTACTACTACTACTACTACTACTACTACTACTACTACTACTACTACTACTACTACTACTACTACTACTACTACTACTACTACTACTACTACTACTACTACTACTACTACTACTACTACTACTACTACTACTACTACTACTACTACTACTACTACTACTACTACTACTACTACTACTACTACTACTACTACTACTACTACTACTACTACTACTACTACTACTACTACTACTACTACTACTACTACTACTACTACTACTACTACTACTACTACTACTACTACTACTACTACTACTACTACTACTACTACTACTACTACTACTACTACTACTACTACTACTACTACTACTACTACTACTACTACTACTACTACTACTACTACTACTACTACTACTACTACTACTACTACTACTACTACTACTACTACTACTACTACTACTACTACTACTACTACTACTACTACTACTACTACTACTACTACTACTACTACTACTACTACTACTACTACTACTACTACTACTACTACTACTACTACTACTACTACTACTACTACTACTACTACTACTACTACTACTACTACTACTACTACTACTACTACTACTACTACTACTACTACTACTACTACTACTACTACTACTACTACTACTACTACTACTACTACTACTACTACTACTACTACTACTACTACTACTACTACTACTACTACTACTACTACTACTACTACTACTACTACTACTACTACTACTACTACTACTACTACTATTAATAATAATAATAATAACAAAAACAACAATAAAAATAAAAAACAATAAAAAGAGCATTTTATTTCAAGTATTATACAGTATTGAAGTGCATGGTCATGAAAGTGACCAATAAAAACGACTACTCGTTCATGAACTCATCTTTAAATGCCACTTACCACATTGCTTCTTCAAACAGCTTAGTCGATTACTTTCGTTTTCATCCTACATCTGCATTTTTTTACTTCTTGTTATTTTTTTTTCTATTTCAACATTTTCTGTTTTTTCCCCAACTCTTGATGAAATGAAACGGGCTTTATGAAGGATTGGATAGATTGTGATCTTTTAGAGACATTATTATTATTATTATTATTTATTATTTGTAGGGCGCACAGTTTGCAAACTAGGTTTGCTGCAGAGGCGCTGCTCTAATCAGAAGGGCTATGTATCATCATATGTATCATTTTATTTCAATTATTTTTTCGTTAATTTTTTCAAAAACACTAATGCTATATGATCACCTATCGAAAATGATAGTTTTTAAGCAAATTGTATCTACAAAATCCTTATTTCGAAGAAGTAAACGAAAAAAGAATTGAGTGATTTTTATTCCTCTCTTCGTTTTCTTTCACTCCTTCTTCTTCTTATCTTCTTCCTCCTAATCTAATATTTTTCCTGTTTTCCCATCGTTTAACCTCCATATGTTCTCAAATCACGACAAGTTGAAAACAGTGGCAAACGTGACAGTATTTGGAAAGGGTCAAAAATGATCTTGAAGCTATTGTGTCATCTAGTGCATTAAGCATTCTAACAATCTTGGAACTCAACGGATTAAATTCCACAATAATAATCCTTTTATTATTGTTATTATTATTCTTTATAGATACATTATGTATTATTGTAATTATTTTTTTCATTATTATTGTTATTGTTATTATTATTATTATTATTATTATTATTATTATTATTATTATTATTATTATTCAATAACCCTTCAAACTCCCTCGTATTCAAAAAAAGAGGTTGAAACGAAAAATATTTTTATAACTTGGTAAATAATAATAATAAGATAACAATGGAACAGTAATATCGAAAATTTTGAAAACACCTCATATTCTCTATTATTTTCTCCATCTCCAACTTCACACACTGTGTTATATAGAATTTTCTACATTATTAACCTGATGATGATGCATCGAGATGCTTCATCTCAACAAGATATTCAACTAATATGGTGGTTTTAAGATTCACTTGAATAGATTTATAATGTAGACCGCAAACAGTTTAATTAAACTCCCATCAAAACAAAAAAAAACCTTAGGGTCATAGTAGGTGTATATTTTTGAAAAGAATTAAACGTATCTGAAAGAAGCCATATTTTGAAATTTTAAATCGAAAAACATAGGATAAACTGCATAAGAAAATAACAATGAACTTATAAAATAATAATAATAATAATACCAACACCAAAAATAATAAAAATAATACTTACATAAAAAAATTATTAATAAACAATGAAAAGCTATAAATAGAATATATATTTCGGTAGGGCTAGGTATATTGAGGCTTTGATGATCTTGTGATAAATGAGTGTTGTGTATATAACCTGAAGATGATGATAATGATGATGATGATGATGATGATGATAGTGATGACGATGATAGGGATGATGATAATGATTATGATGATGATGATAGTGATGATGATGATTATGATGAGAATGGCACATAGTGTATGCGTGCAAGCTTGAAGTTTTGAGATTGTACTTGATATTTTCAGGCATATTACAGCATGTATTTTGCATGTGAACATATCCCTATATAAAAATAATATGTACATGTATGTGAATGTATTTGTATTATATTATAATATATAGTTGGTTTTGAATGTATTTGTGTATATTATATTATCATATAATTGTATCTGAATGTATTTTTTGTATATTATATTTTTGGGTAATTCTCCATCCGTGAGGAACTTAAGCATGTCCGTGGCCATGCCTGAAAGGAGTGGCCGGGCACCTATGTATATATACAAGCGTTGACTTTTCTATGTACGATTATAATTTAGTTGCTTCGTATTATCTTTATTATCATTAGTGTTAGCTGTTTTGATTAATATAGTGTTTTTAACTTGTTGATAAAAGTCTATTTATTCAGTGGAGAACCCACTAAAAATACAGAAAACAACAATATTCTATATTATAATATATAATTGTGAGTATATGCATTTATTATGCTATGATGTTCGTCCGATTGATGCATCTGTTATTTGACTGAGTAACGGCTTAGCCATACAGATAAAATTTCTAGTTTTTTATTATAATTATATTTCAAATGTGTTTTGAAAAAGTAATTTACTGATATAATTCTAATATCATTATGAAAAAATGAAAAATGATCACAAGTTATAGAATAAAAATGAAACAATTGATCTGAAAACATTCCAATATTTTTGTTCAAACTCCCACGCTGCCTATCTCATCATCATCACCATCACTATCATCATCATCACCATCATCCTCATCCTCATCACCATCATTGATATTACTTTAGATTTCAACAATGATATTATTAGTCTAGATATTAATAATAAGAATAATAATGTATTATCTGATTTCAACAGTGTTAGTGATAATACTAGCATTAATAGTGGCATTATTTTTATTATTGGTATATTAATTATTATTATTATTATTATTATTGCTATAGTTATTATTATCATTAGTTTTTTTGTTATTATTAATATATTTATTAATATTATTTTTATTGCATTCATTATTATTATTATTATTATTATTTTATTTTTATTATGCACTTGGTTATCCGCACCCGACAATTGAACCTTCAATAATACACTGTTGAGCAATCGGAAATCAATGCAGTCGATCAATATATGACGCCCCAGAGTCGACCTAGTGTTTATGTGTGTGTGTTTCTCGGTGGGTTGGTACTAGTAGTTGTTGTTGTTCTAGTGGTAGTATAGTGGTAACTAGTAGTAGTAGGAATGAAAGTTAATAGTAAAAGTATTAGTAACAGAAGTAATTGCAGTAGTGGTGATAGTAGTATTAACAGTAGTAGTAGTAGTAGTAGTAGTAGTAGTAGTAATAGTATTAGTAGTATTGGTAATAGTAGTAGTAATAGTAGTAGTAGTGGTAATAGTAGTAGTGGTAGTAGTAGTAGTAGTAGCAATATTAGTAAAAGTAACTGTCGTAGTAGTAGAATTGGTAGTAGTAGGAATAGCATTGATAACCATTTACAAGTATGAAAACAACTTAATGAAGATCGATAAGCCTGGAAAGGAAACACAAAAACAACATCAAAAGGTATCGAAATCGTACGAAGATTTCAGTAAAACTAACATTATTTTTCAACAAAACACCAATTGTAAATAGCTTCATAATACATTTATTGAATGAAAAAATCTAGAAATTTTGACATGTATAGCTTTATTATAAGCGATACCATATGACTTTGCTTAAATTACCAAGTTAACGAATGCTTCTGTGGAACCTCCGTGACTTACATAATTAAGTTCAAGTCGTAGTATGGCCTGTAATAATAGGATAAAAACACCCGCATTAAGTGCTAAACTGAATTCATCATAAGAAAATCTTACATTACCAAGTGATACAGAATGAGAGATTGTCTTACGAGATGCTTTGTGGATTTAATTAAATAAATACTTTGTGTTTGTTTCGCATACATTACCAAGCCTTACACAAACTCTCAGACAGTTTCTATAAACTTCAATGCCGCTATAACACAAAACCTTTCGGACCCTTCTTGTCAACTTAATCTCTACACCATCATGGACATCACGTACAAACACAATAACACATACTTTAGCATCAAACAGGATCTCACATCACCAAGTCTCACGTGACTTCACATACAGTTTTACTTTACTTCGATGTTGTTTCAGGATAAAAATTAGTAAGTAATTGAGTAAATCGACCATTTGATCCCCCTAATAAACAGTTTTATTTCCGCTCAATTTTGAGCTTAATGACAGGCATATTTGATTTTACTATGTGAGGTTTACAAACAAACTTAAAACTGAAAAGTATTTAGTACATTGTAAAGCTATCGGTGGAGAGTTGTAAATTCCCATGATCAAGCCTAATATTTCAACAGCTAATGGTTTTTTAAACATTATTGTTGAGCTTGATCGCAAAACAGCTAATAGTTTTATAAGCACTCCTTTCAAGGTTAGACTTAATAGTACAACACATCAAGTTAATAGACACTATACTAAAGGCAGGCTCAATAGTATGATAGAAAATAGTGATATAAAGAGTAAAATTTTAACAGTCCACAGTGATATAATGCAAGAACAATCTGGCTTTGACTCAGTCACAAAAAGACTGCTTGTTTTATATTATTCGTTCGTAGAAAATCTGCCCTAAACGTTATTAGTGAACAATGCCTTAGATGATTTGTTTTAATAACTATTTATTCATGAATAAGAGTTATAGATAGAAAAGTTTGAATTTTATTTTTGAATAAATAAGAACAATAATAATACCAAAAATCAGAGTAACAAAAAACAACAATTATGAATGATAAAAAAAAACAATAAAAAAAGTAAACAATGAAAACAACAAAAAATGAAAACAAACACAAAAAAGCAACAAAAACTAAAAAAACACCAGAACCAACATTCACAGTCAACTCACCGGTGAAATCAGCAAGGGGGGCTAAAAGGTTTGGCAGAGAGTTGCTCATGGCAGGTACAAGCAGGTGCGGTAGGAGTTGGGAGGGGTTTACGCTGACTACACTGGTGGTGGCTGGAGCGGTGATAGGCTGTACGCACGACTGTCCCTCTCCGTCTGGTTGGCCTTCCACTAAACACTCCGCGGATCGGTGAGTTAGGCCGTCTAATCCTCCTTTGGTCGTTTATTATTAGTAGTAATAGTTATGCTACTAATATTGTTATATGTGTTATTATTATTATTATTTGTAGTAGTAGTAGTAGAATCGGCATAATTATCAGTAGAAATAGAAGCAAAGGTCTTATAAATTCAAAGCACATAGAGGTATGGCAAGGTCTGGTGAAACTAAGATTCATTTAAACAAAAAGTATGAACTGGTAAATCAACTTTTTTTTAGGTTTTTATGACAGAATAAGCAGTGAATAAATGAAAAAAACGAAATATGTTGCGATAAGACCTCGTGAACTGAATTCTTTGCCATGATAAACTTACAGAAAGTATTAAAAATGAATATAAATAATTAATTTTATAAACATATATTAAAAATAATGAAAAAATTGTTGAAAAATATTTATAAATTGTTGATCATACGCGATAAATCAAAAAAATTCAACTTAAACTCAAAATGCATCATCTCAATATTGTGACTCAAACACATTGTTCAACACTATCATAAAAAAAACAGTGAATAAAGTATTGTTTTTTATTCAATAAAGCTTGAAACACAGTTTGCAAATTATTCAATTAAATTAAGTCTAAACAATGGAACATCGGCTTGAAATACCCAACGAGACATCGTTAAACTGTCCCTTTATCAGGTTTGACGGTACATTGTCCGATTATTGACTATTCCCAGTAGTAGTATCAGTTATAATAAATAATAGAAAACAAAAATACGAGTCAAATTAAGTAAAACAAACCAAAAATTTTCGTAAGTCTAGATGCATTATCAGTATTTTTGAGATAATATTAAAAATATGATAGCTTATTATATCACAGTATAATATGGATATAAAAATAAATATTACGATATTCTAATTAAAATAAATTAAATAATTTTAAATGCACCAATGCTTCAATCACTTTAAATTCCCCATATGATAAGTCTGGCTAGGTCTACTTAAATAACACAAAAACACGACATAAAAATATATATTTTTAGAAACATAACATCAATGCTGAAAGCTGATTGGTTGGATTTTTTGAGTTCAATAAATTTGCAAAGCGTATATATTTTTGACTACTAACGAAAACATCGAGGGTAATAACCTAGCACAATTTATTCAATATTTTATAAATAGAACACAAATATTGATAAAATTATTCGAGTTTATCGCCTATTATTTTCATTATTATTATTATCAGTCATTTTTTGTTATGATCACTTTTATTAATATTATTATGATTATTATTGTTATTATTACTATTATTATTGTTTTTATTTTGATTTTATGAATATTATTATCAATTTTGAAATTAAAGTTGTTTTGAATTAAAAATTTTTATATAAAACCCTAATTAATAAATGACCATGTAAAGGACATGCCTTCAGGAAATTAATGATTGAAGCCAAACAAATTGAGGCTAATTAAAACACCGTTATATGACGATAGTAAGAATGAATAAATAATACTAAACAACAACAATAATAATGATTGGGATTTTAACATTTATGTTGACAAATTAATCAAGGCAAGACGCTCAGACCTAGTTGTCATAAAGAAAGATCGGAAAGAATATTCGAACAGAAATAAAAGAAAAAATAGATAAATGCCAAGAATTGGCCAGAGAATTATCCAGGTTATGGAAGATGAAAACAACAGTAATTCTGGTAGTGATAGGTGCTTTAGGAACAATAACAAATAAATTAACTAATTATCTTAAGCTCATTGGTGTAAATATATCGTTCGAAACAATACGAAAACCAGCTTTACTTGGTAGTGGTTTTATTTTGGGAAAAGTGCTGAAAAGAAGTCAAGAAAATTAGCTTTTGGTCACCCTTAGGCTTTTGAAAAAAGCTCGGTACCAAACTCATAACCGGCTTAGCCGTGAGAAAGCACATAATAATAATAATAATAATAATAACTAGACCAAGAAGTAAAATACAGCACGCATGATAAGAGAAATTAAGAAAGGGATGTATTAGAAGAATGAGACTCATAATGACTCAAAAAAACGAATAAAGGCAATAAATACACTAGCAGTACCCATAGTATCATTTAGTTTTAACATAATTAACTGGAATTTAAAAAAAAAACAGATACTAAAATTAGAAAACAATTAACTTATCACAGAATGCATCATTCAAAATCAAATATAGACTGTTTATATCTACAAGGTAACAATAGAGAAAGAGGGTTAATTCACTTGGAAACTTTTTATAAATCATCAAAAATAGGACTTTTCCATTACTTAAGTAATACTTAAGATTAGATGCTTAAGCTAGTCCATCTCCGTGAAAGTTCAAAAAAACCCCACTACATATTTGAAGACGCCAATAAATTCTCTCGAGAACTTTGCCTTAACCTTTTAGACAATAATGCACTGAAACCGATAGAGTTCTCAAAAAGATTGAAAAAAATTGCAAAACATGAAAGTATGAAAAAGCTCGAAATAAGCTGGCAAGAAAAACCTCTGCATGGAAAGTTTGCAACAAAATTTAAAAATGATGATGTTGATACTAAAGCAACCCACCAGTGGCTCACCAGCTCTGGATTGAAGGCGGAGACTGAAAGATTTATATTTGCGGCTCAAGACCAGTCTTTTTACCAGTAAATTCCAGACAAATATAACCTGAAATGGGACAGGTTTTGTGGTGAGAAAGCTGAGACTATTGACCACCTTATATCTGGATGCTGTGTTCTCACACTTGGAGAAGACACAAAAGAAGACACGATAGGGTAGACCAATATCTACATCGAAGAATCTGCTTCGAGGTGAGTACGAAAAAAACTGAAGCCAGGTACTGATAGTCTGAATTTCACCATTCTTTGGGATTTTTCAATCCAGACTGACCACACAATACAAGCCAACCGACCAAACATTGTCGTGAAGGATTTGCAAGGCAAAGTCTGTTATCTAATTAATATAAGCGTGCCAACAGATAAAAATGTGTCATCCCAAACTTATATTAATAGAAACATAACATCAATGCTGAATGCTGATTGGTTGGAAATTTTGAGTTCAATAACCTTGCAAATAAGCTATATTTTTGACTATTGACAAAAACAAAGAGAGCAATAACCTAGCCTAATTTATTCAATGTTCTATAAATAGAACACAAATATTATTATATCATGAAATTTTCCGTGTTTGTCACCCATTATGTTCATTATCTTTGGCGTCATTTTTTTATTATTATCTCTTGAGCAAAACGTCAAGCGTTCACCAAAAATAGCGTTTCTAAATTGAGACTGCCTTTCTGTTACAACCTGGATAACAGTAGAGTTCGAAAGCAGGTATCGACAAACCGATATTCTGGTATCGTTGTCATTTGGCTTGTTGGAGGATCTTTTTGTGGACAAAGGCAAGGCAAACAGTCCAAATGTGGGAACGCGGATCTTGATCTTGATAATTTCAAGTTGGAGGCTATTTCGAGCGGGCAGTCTATAAAAATTTTTCCCAAATATATGACCTTTTTTAAAAATCACTTCATCATAGTACCAATTGTCTAGGCCGAATGTTGTTGTTAATTCCAGTTAATGGGACATGTACAGTAGTAAAGCTGATTAGATTAATAAAAAATGGTTATTATTGTATTTATTTTATTTTTATGATTATTATTATTTTAAGTTTGAAATTTTTATATAAAACCCTCAAGTAATAAACGACCACGTAAACGATAATGTTCTCAAAGAATATATAATTAAGAGCAAACAAATTGAAGCTAATTAATGATATGTGAAGATGATACAATAATAACAATAATAATAATAATAAAATAATAATAATAATAAAATAAAAATAATAATAAAATAATAATAATAATAAAATAATAATAATAATAAAATAATAATAATAATGATTAAAAAAAAATAATAAAATAAAAATGATAATAAACGTTCAAAAATGACTCAGACCTTCATGTTAGATGAAATATCATTGTGAGATCAACAAAAACAAAGTATTTATTTAAAGAAAAAACAACAACGTAAGACTAGCTTACATTATCAAGTGATATGTAAAACATCCCAACTTCTCTACCACTAAATTCCACCAATCTCAGCCCACTTTCATAACACACCATTCACTCTACCACTCTACTATAAAAACCTCACTTCTCCCCACCACACCACCACAGCTCACTACAACACCCATCATAACACCATCACAACACTCACCACACCACCACAGCAACCTTCTAACACACCATCCACAACACCGCCAAAACCTCCCCTCCCCTCCAACCCACCATCTTTAGAACTTTTGAAGCTGTTGATGGCTTTATTGTCAAGAGTGGCGTTATCGGAATAGCTGTGTTTTGCGATGGAGTGGAGGTGCTTGTGTTGCTGCAGCAAATCTTTGTTCAAAAGTACTATGTTGTGCTGCGGAAGTTTTATTAATTTGGTTAATAATTTTTGATTATTTATTGTTGTTATGTTTTTATTTTTTTTTATTGCTATTTTGTTTTTTTTTTAAATTTTTATCATTTAATTTCTTCTGATTTTTTGTATTCTGGTCATTGCAGGACATTTTTATTGTTATTATTCACAATCCAAATGAATTTGTTTATATTATTTTTTGTAGTAGATTTATTGCGGATGTTGAACCTTTTTGAAACATCATTTAGAAATTAATTAAAATATCAATAACGTCGAAAAAAAAATAATTTTCAAAAAACAATAATAAAAATATATAATAGAAATCATAAAAATAATAATAATAACAATAATAATAGTTTAAATCTGGCTAAACACAAATATGTAACACGTGAATTGAGATTCCTCAATACTATAAATATTCAATATTATTCACCAAATATTAGTGTTTTATTTATGTTCTTTATTCGTTATTATTATTATTATTCGTATTAATAATTATCCTTATTATTATTAAATCTCGTATTTTCATTATTATTAAAACTCGTATTATTATTATTATTATTATTATTATTATTATTATTATTATTATCTTTATTATCGCTAAACAGACAGTACCAAAACCCACACAATAGTCACATCATATATATCGTCTGCACATACAATGACGTCACTTAAAATTTTCCAGAAAAAAAAATATTTTTGGAGCTTCATGCATTATAATTAGGGATGCTTTTTTTCACTTATGTAAGAATGGGCAAAGACGAGTTATACTTAATGAAGTCTGGAACGATGATGGAGAAAAGAAAATATCTGATCCTATAAAGACGATGAACAATGATGAGAATGATGGTGATGGTGATGAAGATGACGATGATTGAGATTATGATGATGATGAGGACGATGAAGATGATGATAATGATGAGGATGATGATTGGGACTATGATGATGATAATGATGAAGATGATGATGATGATGATAATGATGATTGGGATTATGATGATGATGAGGATGAGAAAAACACCATTCCAAAGCCTCACTAAATGTTATTGATAAAGTGAATTTCCCCAAGATAAGCCAGGTACATTGAATATCAGCATAAAAAGGTCCTCGACATACAAACATGAACAAATAAATAATATACACATTGTCATGACTATAAAGTAGGTGTTGTCCCATATTGTGTGGGATATTAAATAGAATGAATCACTTTATAGTAATAGTTGAAACACTTCATAACACTTGAAAGAATAGTGAGGAAAAATTTTCTTTAAATTTAATATTACAATGCGTTGAACTAGAGATTATGTTGTAACTTTTGTTCTGTGTTGTGAGAAGTACAAGCCTATATTGAGTTAATTAAAAATCTGAATATTATGAACACATAATAAATATATGATGAATCACAAATGAAATTTATAAAAATCGATAAAAAACTATATAATATATTATAATGACTAAAA
>OZ038321.1:3274765-3339408 GCA_964035795.1 Pterobdella sp. o SKG-2022
TATCGGGAGTAATTAAAAATAAATCTAAAATAGGGTATTTCATGATTTAATATGTGCTGTGTAATTTAAACAAAGTAAATTTCAACTGATAGAGCTAAAACAGTACTAAAAGCATTAAAATTGGAGATCAAAATATAAATATGGAAATAAAAAAAATTCAGTTTTTAGAGCAAAAAAAATAATAATAAAAATAATGATGAAAATGAAAAAAAGTAAACTTCTTTTTGCTGTTGAAGTCTTTTTCTGTGTTCTTCTTTCTCCTTTTCTATTGCTTTCCTTTTTTCTTCCTCTTCTTTTTTCTTCTTCTCTTCCTCTAACTTTCTCAATCTTTCCATTTCTTCTTTTTTCTGAAATTTTAGAAATTCATTTAATACAGTTCAATAAATTTCAATAACAATCAGTATGGTTAAACTTTAATAGCAATTTTTTTTCATAGATTTTTACATGGAAAGGCCCCAACTACTAATTAAGTTAAAAATTCAAACTGTTTTTCATGCTCAAGATTCTTATTGTCAAGTAACTCACACTTTTCCAAAGTAAACTTCAACATGAAGTTTTAATAATCTTCCCAACAAAGCATTTATTTTTATCAAAATAATTTATATTTAATATTTTTAGTTATAAACTAACTTGTCTTTCAATTTCCTCTTTTTTCTTTTTCTCAATTTCCATTTGTTTCTCATTTTCTTCTTTCATTTTTTTTAATCGTTCTTCATCTTCTTTCCTTCTTTTCTCATCCTCTTCTTTTCTTTTTCTGTCCATTTGCCTTTGATGCTCAATTTGTCTCTCAAGCTCTTGTTGTCTCGCTCTTTCTTCTTCTGCTTGTATCTCTTCTTGTTTCTTTCTTTGTTCTACTACATTCTCAACTTCAACATTTTCTTCAGTGTATGCTTGCTCAACAACATCTCCAACGTTATATCCCTCATCATAGCCACCATCACCACCCTCACCAACACTTTCTACCACAACAACACTGCAGAATTTGATGTTGAATTAATACAAAAAACTATTAATTTTAATGAAAGGCACAAAGTTTTTCGTATGTATCACTTGATATTGTAAGATCCTACAAAAAGCTTCATTACAATTTTTGAATTAAAAAGTTTCTGTAGTATTCTCATATATTTGCTTTCAGGCTTTTATACTTTATATAATTATTTCTATGTTCATTCTAACTAACTATTTTTATATCTATTTTACTACTTACATATTATTTTTTTACTCATTATATATCATTATATATTCTCACTTGACTGAAGCTTCAGGGTCGACAAGTGGCTCTTCATCTGAAGAAAGAAAAATAATTTGTATTTAACATTATCATGTTCTCAACAAAATGGTTAATAAGTTGTTTAATGCTTAAAACTTTTCAACTTGCTATGAAATCATCATCAGGTTAAGCATCAGTTTTATGATGATGAATTATATTGGTAAATAGTTGATTATCAGAATATCGATTGCGCAACCGTTGTGTCGCCAAACAATGTAAAACTAGTAGGATTTTAAAGTTTAACAAATGCTACTGAGTGTTCTAAAAATAATACGAAAAGTAACATTGAATACTCTGTATTTTGTGCCATTGAATATTTTAGGAATCATATGACTCACCAGGCCAAGCAGGGTTGCTGCTGATTACGTTTGGCAATGATGACATCACCTCGTTTACAACCCTGTAAGCCACATCTTCTTCTATGGTCATATGCTGCTGTTCTGTTGCTTCAAACTGCTGCTCAGCTGTTTCTAACGGCTGTTCAGCCAAGCCTTGCTGCTGATCAGCTGATGTCAGCTGCTGATCTGTTACGCTAGTGAAGTTATCACCAAAGCCATCATCAAAATTAGCATCGTTCATGTTGCTACTATCCCCAAAAGCATCTGCGCTTTCATCATTTGTTGTTGCTTTGAAATCGTCAAAACCGTTTCCTTCTACAAAGCCACCATCACCTTCGAAACCTCCACTATCTTCGAAAGTTGCGGCGTTCTCGTTGTTAAGAGGAGTGTTTTCGTCTGTGCTCACCGCACTGAATTCTGAAGTTTCTTCAGTCTGAAAACAAAAATAATCAATTGATTATTTATATCAATGTTTTAGTTTTTTTTTTTCTTTCTTCTATGCATTTAACATTTTTAAAATAATGAAATATTTTATTTATAGCAGAAAAAAGCAAATGAGACACAAAAACGTTTAGAAGTAGAGTTGTGGTCTCAAGATTAATTTCTTAATACTTAATTCAAAACCTTCCAACTGAAACCCACGGTTAAAAAAACAGCTTTGACAAGAAAAAAGCCTAAGTAGGATTCAAACCTCATACGTAGCGGTTACATCCTTATTCTTGGTGTTGAAAGCTTGCTTAGGTTGGGCAGGGGGTGTGTGGTGCACTAGGTTAGGTTGGATTGGAGCTTGAGGAAGTGTTGCTGTGGGTCGTTGTTTAGCTTGTTGTTGTTGTTGTTTGAGTAGTTGTTGTTGTTTGAGTAGTTGTTGTTGAGGTTGAACTTTTCTGACAGAAGGGGGCAAAAGATCCGAGGGCAGAGAAGAAGGGAGGTCGTGACCCGCTTTGCACCACTCGATGAAATGCATGGCTAGAAAGAATTCTTCAGCTGTCAATGAACCGTCATCATCTACGTCAGACAGATTCCTGTTGGTTATGTTTGTGTCTTAGTAAGTTTTTGTGCGAATGAGGTGTTTTAATGTTTATATGTAAGTTTGTATATATGTGCTTGTCTGAGTGTTCATGTTTGTTGATATATGCTAATGTCTGTTTCAGTGTTCTATATTTATGTTTATATTTATATTTATGTTTATTTATACATAGTTAGTTTTTTGTGCTTATCTTCCTATGTCTCTTGGCACACAATTTATGCCGGAAAAACTTTAAAACAAAAGCTTCATTTTAAATAAAACTCCTTCGTTGCAATATTAACATCAATATCATGAAATTACTATCTTCATAAAAATGTGTAATTTGAAAAATATCAAAATTTAGTTTTGAAAATTAGATTATTTTTTCAGTTTTTATCTCACCAGACAGACTCACCAGATCTGGGCTAGCATTTTGTTTGGCAGGCCAGATTTCATTAAGACTGCTTTCACTTCACTCCCTTATAATTCAAGAACAATTGTTCAAATGATTATCTTTGAAAAACATAAATATACACAAATATCTATGGTTGAAATCATTATCACAAGAATTATCCTTTACACAATTTCTATTAATAACTCAATAGATAATCTATAAAAGTCTTAATATATCCTATAAAAAATATCTATCAAAAGTTAAAATCCATGAGAATACAAGATTTAAATAAATACAAGATTCCACTAAAATACAAAAATTTACAGAAATACAAGTGTACAAATACGTACGCACTTGAGCATACGCATAGACGAAGATATACAGAACATTTACACGTGCATATCATTATATATAAAAATGCCAATAATACGTAAGAAATTTTACAAAAATATAAAAAATTAAAAAAAAACATAAACTCTCAAAAACAACTTGACGCAAAAATATCATTGTAATAAATTAGATTTTTGATTCATCGCACATTTTTGAATAATTTTTCTCATTTGTCTCCACACAAACCTGACAACTGTCCTCTATTGTTTGTATCCAGTTTTTTGAACACCACTTTGTATCTTTCCACTTGAGCTGACGTCAAAGCCCATTGCTGGTTACTATTCCCTGTTTGAGTAGAATTGATCTTAATTTTATGATTATTCTTTGTGGTGATAAAAAAAAATCGATGATGTCACCAGGGGGTGGCGAAGTTATTTGCTGGGGTCGTTGTGGCGTGGGCTGAGGTCTAGCTTGTTGTTGGGGTGGAGCTTGAGGTCTTGCTTGCTGAAGTGCTGCTTGTCTTGCTTGAGAGGGAGGAGCTTGTCTAGCTTGAAGAGGAGGAGCTTGTCTAGCTTGGAGAGGAGGAGCTTGTCTAGCTTGAGGAGGTGGAGCTGGCCTAGCTTGAGGAGGTGGAGCTGGCCTAGCTTGAGGGGGTGAGACTTGTTTTGTTTGAGGGGATGGGGCTTGCCTTGCTTGAGGAGGAACATTTCTTATTGGTTGAGGAGGCGGTTGTCTAGCTTGCTGGGTTATTTGTGGTCTGGATTGTTGTTGAGGCGGAGCTTGCCTCACTTGAGGAGTTTGCCTAGTTTGTTGAGGGGGAGGAGTTTGTCTGGCTTGTTGAGGGGGTGGGGTTTGTCTAGCTTGCTGAGGAGGTGGGGTTTTTCTAGCGTATTGTGAGAAAGTTTGAGATTGTGGGAGAAGCGATGAAGGAAGAGCTTTGGGTAGTTGACCACCTTTGAGTTTATGTCTGATGAGATAAATGGCAATAGAATACTCATGCAAATCAAGAGCGCCATCTTTGTTGATGTCCGATAGAGACCTGGTGTGGTGTGAGGTTGTATGGTGCTGTGTGAGGTTTGTGTCAGTTGAATTTCTTCAGACTTTTCATTAAAAATTAAAATAAATATAATAATAAAATAATGATGATATCACAACTATTTGAAATATACAAGACTAATAATATTTCGAGTAAAGAAAAAAATTTAAATTTTCAAACTTTTATAGAATAAATATGAAAATTGACAAAGGCTAAACATTTAAAAAAATAAATAAAATTTCCATAGACAGATACAACCTAGTAAGAAATACCCTAAAAACCACCACTCACCAAATCTGACCCAGAACATTAACAGGTAAGCCCGACTTCATCAAAATGGTCCGGACTTTTTCCCCAGAAACCACGCCTCCTACGGGCTTCAGAGCCTCGAATTGTTTCTGGTGCTTGCTCTTTTCTTCCGCGCTAATTGTCCATGTGTCTGTGTGTGTGTGTTTTTTTGAGCTTATGTTTTTTTGTTTTTCTGTTTGTGTTTGCTTGTGTGATGCTATTTTTTAGTCTATTTTCTTGGTCTTACAGGGTCTCGATTTTTATAGATCTTTTACTTTTTAAGAACTTTTTTTTTGGTTTTTTTTGTTTCAATTTTTGACTTGAAGATATTTTTCAATGTTTTTCATAGGTTGCTTCGCAAATATTTTTGCATTTGACTTGTTTTCTACTTTAATAATTAGTTTTATATTTAGGTATCTTTCAAAATAATTAACTCATTGTACTTTGAAGAAAAAAATCTTTTTAGTTAAAAATCCAACTTTTATAGAAAAACAACCACCTGCCATTGGAAATTCTTCAAAAACTCTATCAAAAACGGAACGAATGAAATTGTTATTAAAATTTCTAATAAACTTTCACACGATCTATGTATTGAAGAGTGTATCAATGTTCCAAACAATATTTCAGCTAGTATCGTATGAGCGTTGGAGTAATGTATATATATTATGTTGAGGGTGTTTTGAATAGTTTCATCTTCATATACTTCATAAGATACACAATTATATCTACTATTGCAAATTATAAAACGCATAGTTACTATAAACTATATTTGTGGGTATAAGTATTATGAAAAAGGTATATGCTGGAAATAGCATTACTCATGTATCGCCATTGCTTTGCAGGGTTTGTATATGTGGTATATATTAGGGTATGTCTATGTGTATACGTTATGGGATAGAGAGAAAGTATCACAGCGTCATTTGCATAGATCAATAACATGCTGGCTGTGTGTCTATGACTTAGGGTTTTTGAAAAAGTTTTTCTTTTGTTTTTATAAGTAATTTTTATTTGTTGAAAGCTTTTTTTGTTTGTTGTTTATTCAATAATTTTCTTAATTTCAGTAATATGTAGAAAGCTCTATGCTCCCAAGGATGCAAGAGGAAAAACTAATATGTAGAAAAATGAGTTTTTTAAAAGTGTAATAATTAGTAACTTTAAAAAATTTTTAAAATAAAAGTTTCATAAAAAAATGTTTCTATACTTCAATTTCAAAGTTTACTATACACAACTGAAAAACATAAAAAATGCTTGCTTCGTATTTTTAAAAGTGACTTGTTTACATTTACAGGTATTTAAAATTAATTTACTAGTTCGCATGTAAAATAACCTAAAAACACAATATACATTTTTAAATATTTAATTTAAATTTAATATTCAAAAATGTCAGTTTTAAGACCAGAAGCCAATGCGCAGACGAAAAAACATTGTCACTAGTTATAAAAGTCAAGTATTAATTTTTAAGAGGTTCTTAGTGAGGCAGGCTAGCTTAGTTGAACAATAAGAGTAATATTATAATATTCACATAACATGTGTGTTGAAAAAGAAGAAAAATATCATAAGAGATTTTAAAATGAAAAAGCAACATAAAAAATGGATCACTTGGTATTGTAAGTAAAGAAAAGCTTTGTGAGTTAATGAATACTCTGTGTTTGTTTTCCTCAACAAAGGAAGAAATAATAGATTTTAAAGAAATAGTTCAAAAGACAAACAGAAGACAAGCATGATATGGCTTCATGGCTGGGTTTGAGGAAAGACCACAGAAAAAGAAACCAAGCCTGTTGACTTCAGCCCAAAAACTACCTATTAGATAAAAACCTGAAGAGCACCCTTTGAAGAATAGGGTGTCTAAGGTGAGAAGCCCATTAGAGCTAAGATTAAAGAAAAAAAAGTAGATAAAGTTGGTCATGGTGCAAAATGTGCAAACAAGCTGATGAGGTGGTTAGCCTCATCGTTTCAAGGCACTAGTCTACAATATAAAGTGTATAACTACCCAGGTTAGGTTGTACACCTAAGAGCGTGATAAACTTTATATCACATCTAACCACAATGCACCATATCTGATCGATATTCTGCGGCTGGCTTGAGTTGGATAGGGTGAGGTACATAACAGATATGGTAAATGTTCAATTGGTGGGCGTATTGGGAGTATCAGAAGCTAAATTAAAGATCAATATTCAAGATTGTTATAGTGAAAAAGATCACTTGAAATATTATTATCATTATTATTAAAATGAGCAATTAAACTATTGTTTTTAACATTATTGATGTGATAATATGCTTCAGTTGGAGTCGGTTATTTGATAAGTTATTATTATTATTATTATTATTATTATTATTAGTAGTAGTAGTAGTAATGAAAGTAGTAGTAGTAGTGGTAGTAGTATTATTATGAATATTATTATGTGAAAACGATTTGAATCACACTTTTATTAAATGAATAATACAGTATTACTATTCAGTTAATAAAAGTGTTTGATTCAAATCGTTTTTGTTAATAGGCTAGTTTAGTTAATCATATTATTATGTGCTTTCTCACGGCTAAGCCGGTTATGAGTTTGGTACCGAGCTTTTTTCAAAACTCTAAGAGTGACCAAAAACTAATTTTCTTGACTTCTTTTCAGCACTTTTCCCAAAATAAAACCACTACCAAGTAAAGCTGGTTTTCGTATTGTTTCGAACGATATATTTACACCAATGAGCTTAAGATAACTAGTTAATTTATTTGTTATTGTTCCTAAAGCACCTATCACTACCAGAATTACTGTTGTTTTCATCTTCCATAACCTGGATAATTCTCTGGCCAATTCTTGGCATTTATCTATTTTTTCTTTTTCTTTTATTTCTGTTCGAATATCTCCTGGTATAGCTATGTCTATGATATAACATACATTTAGATCTTCCTTTATGACAACTATGTATGGGCGTCTTGCATTAATTAATTAAATCCCATAATATTTTAACTTTCTCGTTTTCCATAACAGCTTCCGCTTTGTGCTCATACCAATGTTTCGCATACAGAAGATTGTTTGTTTTTAAGATGCTCCAATGAACCGCTGTTGCGACTTTATCATACCTTCTTTTGTATTCTTTTTGTGCCAACTTGCTACATTCGCTAACTAAATGAGTTACGGTTTCATCTTTTGCTTTGCACATCCGACACTTGGCTGATTCTCTACTTCGTTCGATTCTTGTTATTAGTTCCAAGAGCTTGATTTTGAGCTGCTATAAGCCGACTTTCTGTTTGACGTTTTAGACATCCTCTTTTGAGCCATTGCCAACTTTTCTTCGAAGCGAAATCTTTAACTTGCCTTCTAAATTTTCCGTGCATAACCTTATTTGTTCATTTTTCTTTTTTTTCTTCTTTCTGTTCTACTTTAAATTCGGATTTTGAACATTCTTTATTAATCTTTATGTGTTTCATAATTGATGACATGGTTTGAATTATTTAAAAAATAGAAATTGATGCTATGCTCTTCATATGCTATGGTATCTTCCATACTCATTAGACCTCCTCCTTCATTTTTTCTATGCACAAATAATCTATCTACACCTGCTTTTGGATGCAAAGCTTCATATACTGTCATCATCTTCCTAGTTTTGCGGTCGATGTTTTGGAGCTCTTGTTTAGTCAAGCACTTTATCTGAAAATGAATACCGCTCATGTATTTATCGCTCTTGTTAGATTTCTTGCGTTTAATTTTGATTTCAAAATATTTTTTAATCTTTTTTTATATCCGCAAGTTATTTGCTCTTTCATTTCACTGTTTTTGATATTCTCAGTTTCTAGCATTCCTAAATATTTATAGCTAGTATTTTCATCTAGGGATTTGATAATTGCATCGTTTGAGAGAACTAAATCGTTGTTCTCTTTATCTAACTTTCCTCTTCTGACCACTACAGTGGCACATTTATCTATTCCAAATTCCATGCATATATCTTCACTAAATACTCTTACGGTATTCATTAAATCTTTAACTTTTATCTTATTTTTTCCAAAAAGATTTACGTCATCCATATATATTAAGTGGTTAATTTTTGTTTTATCTTTGAATAAATAACCTGAATTAGCTTTTCTTAGTATAAGAGACAAAGGTATCATCGCCATAACAAATAGAAGAGGTGATAAACTATCACCTTGAAAAAATTCCCTTTTTAATACTAACTTCTCCCAATGATTCTTCTCCGTTTTCTAAAACAGTTCTTTATTATTATTATTATTATTATTACTATTATTCGTGTAACGTCTTTTATGTCCTAGCATGAAGTAGGATAGATATTCAACAAATAATTATCTATGTTCTAAACCCAGCTTTACGTTTGTATTTAAGGCAGTTTTTGTTCGTTATAGTCTCACTAGCATGCCAATGGCGGCTTATGCTAAATAAATAATTCGGTAGAGTTGACACTATCCAAGCTTAATGGAAAATCAATAAAACAAAAAATTTATAAAAAGTTGATATAAAATATGTGTAACATTATAATGACAGCATGAAATCATAACAATAAAATTTAAAGATAATAAAATTATATAAACATAATAAAATACTAAAAGCATAATGAAGTCATAATAATAAAATTATAAAAACATAAAATCATAAAATAACAAAACCAAAACAAAAAAATAGCATCATAAGCTTACAAAATGAATTCAAAAGGATGTAACAAAAACATGGGAAATAGAAAATTCGATAATAAAGTCATGAAAAATAAACCTAGCTTGATAACGAAATAAAAAAAAATAATGAATTAATAATGAAAGTATAAATAGTAATAATAAAACCAGAATAAAGTATTGAAAAAATCATAATAGATTGATAATGAAACCATAATGAGAAAAATAAAAAGATCATTTAAAAGTAATGAATCCCTGATAAAATAATTAATTAAATAAACTACTAGTAGGATCATAACAAAAGAATTTATGTAAACAAATAAAAAATAAATGAAATAAAATGTAAATAAAAAAAAACTAATAAATTCAAAATAAAACAATCAAAAACTAATAAAAATAATTGAAAAACTAAAAAAAACAATAAACAGATGAAAACAAACATTCAATGGAACATTGAAATATCAAACGATCTAATGGATTGATAATAAATGTACAAACCTTTGAAATTTGTAGAAAAACAATCGTCTGCTTGATGGACTCTATCATTATCTGTTTTGAAGTAATTCATTTTTTCAAATTTTTATAACCATTATTATTATTATCATTCCTTTTTTCCCATTCATGATCCATTCTCATTAATGTTTCATAATCCTCTTATTATTATTCTAAGAGTTAGATTTGATGATAAAAAAGTTGAAAAAAGAATATTGTAACACTGGTAATACTAATATTAACAGCGAAAAAAAGACAGTTATAAATATGAAATTATATAGAAATAATATATTTTCATTCTAACTTATTATTACTATATTATTATTATTACCCCCTCCACTACTACTACTACTACTACTAGTACGACTACTACTACTATTACTACTACTACTACTACTACTACTACTACTACTACTACTACTACTACTACTACTACTATTACTACTACTACTACTACTACTACTACTACTACTACTACTACTACTACTACTACTACTACTACTACTACTACTACTACTACTACTACTACTACTACTACTACTACTACTACTACTACTACTACTACTACTACTACTACTACTACTACTACTACTACTACTACTACTACTACTACTACTACTACTACTACTACTACTACTACTACTACTACTACTACTACTACTACTACTACTACTACTACTACTACTACTACTACTACTACTACTACTACTACTACTACTACTACTACTACTACTACTACTACTACTACTACTACTACTACTACTACTACTACTACTACTACTACTACTACTACTAGCAATAACAATAATAATAAAGTTATAATAATAATAAATCTAATAAATATACTGTGTTAAAAATTAAACAAAAATAATAACAACAATAAAAGAATAATAAAAAAAAAAAAAACAGCCATAACAACATCACACAACACCCATGCAAAGTATGTAAGGCACCTCGGCTGATGCCTTGATGCCCTTCAATTGATTGCTAGATGTCTCATCTGTGCATGAAGTGATTCTCTGGTCTAAATCCTTGGTGGAGGATGGTGTGAGAGGTTGTGAGGAGGAAGATGATGAAGTGGTGGAAAGGTAGTGGTGAGTATTTTTGGTGGTGGTGTGATGGTGATGACAAAGGCTGATGGGGTATTGATGGTATGGTTTGTATGGTGATGATGAGGGGTGGTGGTGTTAAGGATTGACGGTATGATAATGAGGGTTCATGCGGGTAATGGGGGTAGTTGGAATGGTGTTAATGGAGATTGATGGATTGTTGATGATGGCAATTTTTAGACGGTTGTGGTAAGAAGTTAGTGTGATTGTCATGGTATGAGCTTGTGGGATGACGATGGAAGTGTTAGTGATGACAAGAGATATGTACGGATGATGATATGGCGGTGTATAAACAACCAGCTTAATTATTTTTACCACACCTCCACTTTCTCATAACTATATCCCTCACCAACCCCTATCACCATCACCATCAACAAACCACACCTCATCGCTATGAAAATAATCATCACCATCTGAACATTATACTTACCACACACTCACCACCCCCAACACCCCTATCATCCTCCAAAACCACTGTATCCCAATCATTCACCAAACTTCCCCCCACCCAGACACACCACCATACGACCACGTCATCATCATCGTTTTTACTAGCCCCATCATTAGTCCCATTAACCCAAACCACAATCATTCCACTGAGCCCCAAACCATCACTATCACCCACCAAGCCACTACCCTCATCCCACTGAACCAACACCAGCATCCCACCAAAACACAATCATCCCCCATCAAACCACAATCATGTCTCACCAGGCCACCATCACCTCGCCATACTTCCATCATCACCCATCAAACCACGACCATCTCTCACTAAACCACCATCATCATCCCACCAAATTTACACTACCATCACACCGAAACATCACCATCACTCACCAAACCATCACACCACCACCACTCATCATCATACCACCGCACCAAACAAACCACCCTCACCTACCTGCACTTGCTGGATAAGAATCTTAAGATAAGCATCTGCTTCGGTTAGTTTGCTATCAAAGTTATTCAGACCCATCTTCAATTGTTGTATTGAGACTTTTTGCGTCTGTTGTAACTGTGAAGGGAAGGTGGATGGTTGTGGAGTGGGTGGATAGTTTCGTGGTTAGTCTTCACAATTGATTTGGTTTATAACTATTATTATACTAAAACATTTATATGAACCATTAGAATAAACAATTAATATATAAAGGTTAATTATTATATGAGGAAATCGACCTCTGCTATGTTAGCTCATTACAACCCACCAACAAGTTTAAGAAAAATTTTTTGTAACGATAAAATGATTAATATTGATATTATTATCACTATTATCGTGAAAATATAAAAAAATAAAACAATTATATGAAAACTATTTATAGTAAAATTAATAATAATAATAATATTAATAAAAATAATAACAACAGTGATAACTATTATTATTATTATTGTTATGATACCATAGAAGGAATAGCAGGAGTGAGTTTGGAGATGGATGACTCCAGGTATTGGATCCATTGCTCCTTCTCGTCTGCATGCTTGGCTGGTGGGGTGATGATAAGTAAGTCAAGCAGAAGGTTGTGCAATTGCAAGGTGCTACTCCATGTGAACAAACATGAGAGTTTTATAAGACCATTTATTCCATGTTGACAGTGATTGGATGATGAATCCATAGATAGCCAATCAAAACATTATAAATATATATCAACTAATGTAACCAATAAACAAGCAATCACGGCATCACGATTCTTGAAAAGGAGCGAATTATTACGAGAGAATGAGAAGCATTCAAATGGATTGTGGTAGATGACAGTGATGTTGTAATGGTTTTGCTTCATAGAACCTCATAATGTGATTAAAGAATTAAAACAAATGACATGAATATGGCATAATTATACTTAATGTATAATTAATTAGTACTGTAGATATTATTCTAACAATCTTTATTACTACTAATAGTAAAATTATTTAATGCTGTTATTATTATTATTATTAAAGTTGAGAATATTAAGCAGTCAATGTTGAAGTTCAAAGCAAAACTATGTATGAGCTGAATATATATATATATATATATATATATATATATATATATATATATATATATATATATATATATATATATATATATATATATATATATATATATATATATATATATATATATATATATATATATATTTGAATGAATAAATAAAACATATATTCAATGTCACCATATTTGTTATCTTTATGATGAGGAAATTTCCAAACAAGTGACAAAAAATTCCGACAAGTTCAACTTTGTCATAACTCATTAGTATATTTTTAAACATAAGAAACAGTAGTTAATATTTATATATCTTTGTATAAAGAAAAAATATCAATAAAATTTGAATAGAAGACACATAAGATGTCCCTATAAAAGTTATATTGCGTGATATTTGTATATATTAACTTCAAAAAGTATAAAAATCCCGAAAAAAAAAATTCTTAATTAAAACAAAAACTGTATGAGTTGAAACATGAAGCAAAAGTATCATAAATATTAAAAAAAGTTTATTTGAACAACAAAAAAAAATTTATTTAGTATTAGCCTGAATAATTTATACATATTCAAACAAATATTCAGTTATTGATGCAATCAAGTGTTGATAAAGTGGATAAAAAACTAAGGTAAAAGCTACACCGACAGCTGTCAACCCCAGTTACAGGGACATTTATAGTGGCATAAACTGATATAATTAATATTAATTATCAGTTTATAGTTAATATTAATTAGCAATGTGTACAGTTGGTAATGTATTTATTTATTAGATTCTTTTTTTATCAATTAAACATTATTTATTTTTTTATTTTAGTTTCTTGTTAATCAATAAACTAGACATTAAATTACTTGAACATTTATTACAGCAGATAGCACATGGAGATCTTGATTGTTATATTATACAGCTTTAAGTATGCCTTCTATCGTCTATCTATCTAGTTACCACCTATGAATACCTTGGAAATGGTAGGTTTTTTGGTCCACAGTGATGGTGAAAGTGCTGTCGTCTTCATCGTCGATCCCTATAACAGCTCCCTTCATTTTAATAATGGTGATGATGATGATAAGAAAATTAATAATAACAATAATTATTATAGGTATTTTTTACTACTTTTATTATTATTTCCAATATTACTATTATTATTCTTATTATGATACACGGCGCAGTATTCACTTGCAATCTGATGCAACCCCTTCTTTCCCCTCTCATCCTTTTCTCTCTTGACTGTGGTGATAAGGATGGTAGTGGGGTGGGCATGATAGTGGTAATAGTAGTGGTGGTGGTGATGAGGGTAGTGAGATGGTAATGATGGTGGTGATGATAATGATGGCAGTTATGGTAATGATTATAATGGTGGTGCTGATGATGATGTAAGTTGTAGTGAAGGTGAAAATTTTTTTTTATGGTGATGATGATGGTTTTAATGATAGAAACAGTGATGTACATAATAGTGCTGAAGTTCCAATAGTAATGTTGCATATAATGGTGGTTGGGATAGACCTTATAACCAATCTATTTCAAATATCCTTTAAGTTAACTAGGTATTTGCGTAATACAAGAAGTTGATTTGAAATTTGATGTTTCTCATGCTTAAAAATGTCACGTTGAGAACGAAAAACTTCGTATCTTAATAAACTAATGAGTTTTCTTAAATACCACTCATTTTATTGTGGTTTTAAAAAAATCATTGATATATTTAAAATTTTTCATTCAAAAGAGGAGCACAACATCATTAATATTGGATTTTTATGTAAAGGATAGTCAGGCGATAATTTTAGATAAATATTAATTTAATAGTTTGAATTCATGAACTTATTATTTATAAATACTGTGGTTGAAATCTGGTAAAATTTTAACTGAAACGGATTCTGAATAGATAATTATTTGCAATGATGATATTCGTTTGCGATTAGGTGTGTGTGTTTTCAAAATGTCTTGCATTTCAATAGTTGAAATTGATTTATGTTTAAGGCATTAGGTAATGGTTAAAGTCCAGAGTTCCAAGAAAAGCCAAATAAACGAAGATTAAAAAAAATCTAATTTTTAAATAAAAATGAACTTTGAAGTAAATAAATATTTGAAGAAAAAAAACTCAAGTTTCAAAATTTTTTAGAATTTTGAGCAAAAAAGCTTCTCATTATGTAAATTCAAAATTTAATTTATTAGCTTGATTATTTTTTTGTCTATATTAGACTCATTCTACGTCATCAGAGTTCATTCTTGAGTTATGAGAATAGCCATGAGAAGTTGATATCTTAAAGGGGAACTTAAATTAACCTTGATAATAATCATTATTTTGGGATTTTATTGAGTCATATACAAGAAATTAATTAATAGTAATTGCCCAACCCTTGGTAAAGGAAAAAGGGCTATAAAAAGGATTTAATTGATTGATTAAGTAATAAGTTATATTAATTATTGAACTAATGGAAAATTAATAGTATTAATTGATGTTATTAACTACTGAACTATTCATAGTTATTATAAATATTCACTTATATTATTAACAAAAAATTTGACTATAGTAATATTGATAAACTTCAAACAGTTAACAAGAAAGGAGTTTTGGAAAAACTACATTATAAAACTAGAATGTTTAATTTTGTGAATAATTAGCCTTCAAAATGAGAATCATGAGCATGATTATATTTAAACTAGTCACTTAATGATGATGTACAAAACATATTTAAAAGCTTTTTCTTAATGAAAATTTAAATATATTGTGCTTTTATGATCCACATGAGAAGCTAAAATGGAGCATGGTTTACTCAAAGAAAATTCCATAGTATAATCCACTCTTGGTGGAGAAAAACAGATAATAATGAAGATTCTATTGATTGGGACATTTTTCTGAAAATACTTCATAAAACCATGTTTAGAATATACACTCAATTGGACAAAAGTAACTAGAAAATAAAATGAAATTTGATCACCAGCTGTGTAATAAAAGTGATAGAAACCATCATTTTTTTTTTGCCCCGAGCACCCTAGTCTTGTTGGGTGCTCCTCAAAAATGATGGAAACCATCATCGTCATCATTACCAATATAATCATCATCTTCAACATTACTAACAGTATCATCATCATCATCATTACCAACAGTATCATCATCATCATCATTACCAACAGTATCATCATCATCAACAACATTACCAACAGTATCATCATCATCATCATCATCATTAACAACAGTATCATCATCATCATCATCCTAATAATTTTATTTTTGTCTCTATGTTAGCATGGTTTGAATCTTGCTGAAATACGAATTCTATAGTAAAAAGCTAACCATTAGTCACTCAAAGATGAATTCTATTATACTAAGTCAACCAGTTTCAATTGCATAGTTGAAAAGTTTCAAGCCAAGTGTTAATTCATGTGAAAAATAATAGTTACAAGCTAAACATAAAAATATTGAAAAATGCTAGACATTAGGTACATAAACTTAAAATGATTTTTTAAAAATTGAAAAATGATAAATCTTGTTTTTCTGCTATAATATTGATTGATAACTATATTACTTCATAAAAACATCTTGAAGAATGATTGACTCGCTTGATAAAGTGAGTTGGACTTATGGGAGATGGATAGATAAAGATATAGATAGATAGACTTGTGAAAATTAAACATAATGATATTTTCAAGCCAAAATAAAATAACAGAAAAAACATTCTATATTAAAAACGTTGCACTGTGAACAAAAAGCTTCGTACTTTATGAGAAAAAAAACTAATGCTTTTCAGAAATATTGGAAGAGATTTGTGCTGTTCTGTTAATAGTGTTCAAGTTTTATTCAAAAAGACAGTATTAACTGGTTTTTAATTAGGCAAAAGATAATGAATACTAGTGAAAATTAACTAAAAAGCAATAAAAAATTAATATATTTTTATGAAAGATTGGAGATAAAAGTAATTATAAGAAGCATTTTATGTCGATATAAAACTTTTAATTAGAATATTGATAATGTAAGTTTCTTGGAAATTGTGTTATATTTTAGCAATATGAAATCAAGGAAAAATAGAAATTTTTCTCAAGTCACATACTTCAATAACCCACTACATAAATTTACGATAATTAATCTATTTAAACAAGTCATAACAACACAAAAAAATTAAATTAATAGTTAGTGAAATATTCAAATTAATAAACACTAACAATGTAGTATGAAAGAATACCCATGTTGTCATCAAGAACAAACCAACGGTATTGCCATCCCTTCATCAAGTTTGTCCACTTGCTCAGCGGACCTTCCATCAAATGATGTGTACTCATCACAGTAGAGGTCTCAATATGGCGGAGATAGTTTTTTATTGTTTATTTGGATTATTTTTTGGTTGAAGCATAAAAACAGAAATTTTGAATGCTGTACAGTTTCTTTTGGAGATCTGGAAAAATGAATTTAAATTTTATTTATTAATAGAAATGAATTATAATAAATTCTGTGTTCAATAACGTTATTTTGGAATACTTAATGAAAATAATAAAGGTTATGCTAAGTTGTGAAAATATTTAAAAACTTTAAACTAAAATATTCAAAATCATTATTTAAATATAATTACATTTAAAATTTTATTCCAACATAAAAAATCAATTCACGACTTTATTTCTAAATTGATAATCAACAAAAACGTCGTAAAAGATGGTCATGATTTTGTATATTTCAAAAACAAGTAATTAAAACATTTGAAGACTAAAAAAATAAAAAAAAATTGAGATAACAGCTTTGTCATTTTTCAAAAGGTTAAAATTTTTTTCATCAAAATAAATAAATATATTTTTTTTTTATTTATATATTAATTCAAAATTTTTTTATTTTCTTTTTCACGAAATTGGTAAAATTTAAGCAACCAATCAAAACAAGGCAAAAAACATTTCGTTTCGTTACTCCCTCGCGTTAACTATCAGCCACCCATAATTGGGGTTTCGTTGGCCTCTACTCTTTAAGAAAAATTTGAAAAAAAAAATAAAGACTCAAATGTGATTTTAATGAGATCTTTAAACACTTCATCTTTTAACAATCAAGACAAAAATTTTCACACATTCAGAAATTATTTGTTTAAAAAGCTTTCAAAAAAATAGAATTATGATTAAAAATAAACGAGGCATTCAATATTCTTATATAAGATGAAGTAGGTTAATCTTGAATAGTTTTAAAACTGTTTTACGCTCACTATGAAAAGATTCAATTCAAATATTTTGTGCTGAATCACAGTGAAAATTCAATAACACCGAATGCACCAGTTCAACTAGTTGATCTTGCTTCTAGTTTTACGACACATACTATTTGTTCTTTTTTTACATTCTTTGTATATGGTAGCTCTATGGTACCCTGTGTTTTTATCTGCTACCTAATGTTTTATTTAAGTGGCCAGGTTTTTTTTTACCCAACACCAATGAATGAAGAAGCTATCCAAAAATACTCAACGTACTATAGTAGGTTATGCCGTCGAAAACTTTTGAAGTTGATGCCAGTGTCCAAAACATAACAATGCTTCCCAATTAACTAACCATTTTTACTCAAACGTCTGTCCTCCTAATAAAGATCATTCGTAGTTTATATTTTTATTAACCATATTAGACTATATTGATAGAGAATGACGTTTCAAGTCATACATGATGGTGATAAGTAGGCTGGTGTCTTCCTCGTTTTTCTTTTTTGATTTTAATGGCATAAATGGTTGCAATCGAACTTGCAAAAAACAGGAAAACGTGGAAGTTGGAAGGAAGCCATGCTTTGGTGAACGAAAAACTCTAACTATTGAGCCAACATTCATTTTTTAGTGCTTTATTGTAAACCCTAATAAATAATAATAAGACTATACTGCTGTAAATGACGCAGTAACAGACAGTCAGCTTGGATTCTTGACACTACTTATAGAGTAATTTATAATATAAACCTTGGGATATTAATGCCACTAGAAATTCAAAAAAGGAACCGTAGTTTATTTGGCTGTAAAGGTGTATAATAAAACAATGTACATTTCCATCGAGCCGACCGACCTATTATGAAAACCTAAAGGCAAAACTAGTGTGAGTTTTTTAAACGTTTGGGTCTTTGAAGAAACCAATGGTGATAAATAAATGTTATGGTAATGAAAAATATCAAACCAAGGGTGAAGAAGTAGAAAAATGTGAGAAAAAATCGAAAAACCATAAAAATAGCAAAAAAGTTAATAATATAAATAATAATAAAAACAAAATAAATGAATTTGATGAGTGTCAATACGACAAACGGCTAGCTGGTCAGTCAAGCTCTGAACAAAAATACAATGATAGCGTTAATAATAAAAGCATAAATAACAAGCAAAAAAATAAAGAAACATAATAGCAATAATATAAAAAATATTAATAATAAAAAAAGCATGTAATTCAAGGATAAAAAAAACGAATTATTAAAAGAGTATTTAAGTTTTACTGTTAGTAGAACCACACAAATTATTTTTGAGTAGTATAAAAAATCTATTAGGAAAAGGATAAAAAAATTTTACTATAATTAGAACAAAGTTATTATTAGCATCAGCTATATGGATAAGTAGCATACTTTGGATTACGTCGGTCTTTACATCTATTAATAGTACACATTAAATGACACCAATATAAGGTTGCCAATTATCACTATTTATTTAACATTAGCTATATTTTTATTTATTTATTATCATAAGCTATTATAATTCCTATTTATTATCATTATTATTATTACGTATTATGTAAATATGTAACTAAAAATACCATGGACGAAAAATTAGGCGCAAGTGACTCATGTCAGCTTAATAAACCGTTTCAGTTTTGCCACTTCAACACTCACATAACAAATCTACGAATTCTTGCTTATACCATCATAATCTTATATCATAGTTTATTTCCAGCATCAACCACACAACAACCACCAACCAACAATTTCCAGCATCCATACTTATTCTAGTCATTACCATTATTATCATAATGTGTCGAACGGGGCGCCTCTGTTGCTTGCCTTGGCGCTTTACAAATTGACTTCTTTTTATTCATTTATTTGCCATTTTTATTTATTTTTGTTATTATTGAATTTTTGTGTTGCTATTTATATTTTTTTAGAAAAAAGTCTATTATCATTTTAATGTCAAATTATTTTCACTTTATTATTAATATTATTATCATCAGTGATACCATTCAAACCTATGCTTGTAATTCTATTATTGGTACTATTCCTATACTTTATTGTATTATATAGACTTCAAATTACAACTGCCACCATTAACAAACAATATTATCATCAACATTATTATTATTATCATCACCATCTCCTATTACTACATCTTGGCTGGTTACAACGAAGGTGACCCCAATATCATTCTTTATATTACCTATGTTAAACGGATCATGAATAGTTTTTTGGTCAGTATCATTTGAATTGAGTATATTTTCACAGTTTTTATCCTCATTAACCTCAATACGGCTATTATCAATAGAACTATCAATATCGTTTGTGTCAATCACGCTAAATTCACAGTTCGAAATACTGTCTTGTTCTGTATTAAGTTCTGAATCCTTATCACAAATGGGCGAAATATCGCTTTCAACCACCTCACCCCTCTCTGATGAATCGCTTTTGATGAGGATTGTAGTCACACAGTTTGTTCCATTGTTTATTTTTTCAATTTCATTTTGCTGTGGTTCATCGGTATTGCTTGATGGTTCAGTGTTGATATTCGGTGTTTCATTATCAACGTGGCTTATTGTATCATTATCAACATTGGTCATTGTATCATTATTAGATTTATCATCACCCTTATCACCGTTGAATGATACTTCATCCCTATCATTCTCAACCTCTTGGTGTTTGGCGGTAAGTTCTTTGTTATCTACATCGTCGTCATTAGTGACTACATCGTTATTATTATTATCCATGTGATCAGCTTCACTGAGGAATGGGTGTTTGAGGCAAGAAGATGCACTCACTCTGTTCAGATGCAAAATTGGGTGGGCGTTAAAAGGTAGGTAGGTATGTAGATAGATAGATAGATAGATAGATAGATAGATAGATAGATAGATAGATAGATAGATAGATAGATAGATAGATAGATAGATAGATAGATAGATAGATAGATAGATAGATAGATAGATAGATAGATGGATGGATAGATAGACACCCACCTTTTAAACGGATCATAATGCAACATTCCCTGAAGCAGATCTGAGAAACTAGATGCATTATCGTGCTATAGATGATGATGATTTTTATAATAAGAATAACAACAATAATAATAATAATTATAATTATAATAACAATAATAATAAAAATAAATAAAAACAATACTAATAGAAATAATAATATTAATATTTAATATAACACTAATTATTGTTGTTACAGTAACTATTATTATTAATTTTGATATATTATTATTTATTATTTTATTATATTATTCCATAACTATTATTATGAGCTCACGGTCCAAGAGTATTTCTCGGTTAGAACCTCATACAAGCCCCATGGTTTGAGGTCATCTATGTGACGTAACTCTCCTGTGACCAATGAGATTAGTTGAACGAACGTGATATAAAAATAAGTGACCAATGAGATTAGTCGAACGAACATAAAATAGAATAAGTGACCAATGAGGTTAGTAGTTCAAACATACAAATCAATTACGAATATGATTATAGTGGTATTAACATCAGGAGTTTCTAGACCACTGAGTATTATGAACTTTGAAGGCAATGTAATGCAATATATAGATATGACAATTGTAACAAGGTTCATGCAAGTATAACTAAATAAAATAAAAGAGAAAACTAAGATTATATGGAAAAAAGGTCTGTTGTTTAAAAAACAATACGTTACAGGCACGTGAGCCATAGATTAGTATGATACGATGCAATAAAATGATGCAAACATACAATACAATGGAATTACGTGACCAATGAGGTTAGCGGTGTGAACATACAATACAATACAACACAATAGATTGAAAAATAAGGACAACAAACACAAAGTATTTATTAAATGACTTCACTTGGTAATGTAAGCTAGTCTTATTAAAAGCTTCGTGTCATTTAATAAATACTTTGTTTGTTGTCTTTACTTTTAGATTCAGGCTATTGCACTTCATCGCAATATAATAAGATTTTAATTTTGTGACGTAACTTCATAGTCATAATCATTTTAATATAGTCAGAATCTTTCCTTTTTCCAAGGGCTCACTGACCATTATAATAAGGATAATGGTGAAAATAGAAATGACAGTAACACGGATGAGGATTACTATCCTTCATGCAAACCTTTTTTGTTGAAGAACTCTCTGGAATAACGTCCGCATAATGCGATATGCCTGCAGGTAATAATAATGAAAAATATTAGTAATAACAATAATAATGATAAAAATAATAATAATAATAACAACAATAATAATAACAATAATAATAATAATGACAAAAACTTAATATCAAAAATATTAAGACCAACTAGAGTAATAAAGGCAACAATGAACTTTAGTTAAACAAAACAGCAAAAAAAGAAAATAAATAATCCTCATAAAAATATAAATGGTGAAAAAAATAATGACACAATACTATGAAAACTAAAATGCTCAACACTGCAAATTATTGCTCAACACACAAAATATTCATGTAAGCCACTCCTAGCTGGGGTCTTGCTTGCGCAATTGATAGGTTTCACAGAGCGCTGCTTTCTGCGAACGTGACCTAACCCAGGAACAATTTCCCGCAACAAAAATTATCACCTGGGAACAGGACCCAGAAGTTCGATGATATGGGCAAGATGGTCCTCATCTCTGCAGTAGTCTGATCCCGAGTGAGGGTCAAAGAGGTAGTCCCCTGTGGCTAACTCGAACGCCTGGGGTTCAAGTCCCGATGAGGTTTATTGGCGATGATGGTTAATAATTGAAAGTTGAAAGCCAACTCACTACATAAAACCATCGAAACAACTCTCCATAAAACCCTACATCAGCCATTGAAATCGATCTTCCATTCTCCACCCACAACCCACTATCATATGTAACAACCTCCCACCCACAACCCACTATTCTATGCAACAACCTCCCACCCACAACCCACTATCCTATGCAACAACCTTCCACCCACAACCCACTATCCTATGCAACAACCTCCCACCCACCATACAATCTTCTAACCATACTTCAAGTTTCTATACCCAACACAACTCACAACCCAACACCCAGCATACCAACCCACCCCCCCACTCACCATACAGGCAGCACTCCACACATCAGCTGATTGGTTGTAAGGCGATCCCACAAGCACCTCAAAACTCCTATATTGCCTTGTCTGAATGTCCTCAGAAAAGTGCCTGTTCTGTTGGACGGCCATTTTGTCATTGTTGTTGTTATTTGCTTTCAAAATATTTTTTGTTTCTTGGTGTTTTTATTATTTGGATAATAATAATAATAAAATAAAAATAATTATTTTTATTATGAACAGTTAATATCACTTTTTCTTATTCTTATTACGAATCTTTCATGTCATTTTTTTGATATTAATTGTTATTCTCAATTATAGTAATTTCATTTATTTTTGAAAAAATAATAATAAAAATTATTATTATTATTATTATTATTATTATTAACCAACAGTCCAACAAGCGTTTCCGAGGTCAGCAATTTTGACCTGAGGATCGCATGCTTCTGTCACGATGTTCAGCAGGGGATCTGCGCATAATAATAAAAAAAATAATACTAATGAGAATTATAAAAAATTCAACAATAATAAAATTGATAATCTAATGAAAAATAGAATTAAAGAATAATAACAAGATGAGAATAAAGTTGATAAAATTTGGAAAACAGAATTGGTCTATCTACTTACCTGATATGGCTTGGCTTTTGAGCTCTTGAGACGAAAGCTAGAGTGGTAGAATCGATAGTGAAAACAATGATAAAAACGGGAATAATAATAAATAAAAATAATAAATAATATTAATGAAAAATAAAGATAATGATAAAGAAAAAAAACAATAATAATAATAAGTGTGATTATTATTAAACCATGAAAACTACAAAAATGGCGGATCAAAAACTTACATTATTACTGCTTAGTTTGTCATCATTATTAGCATCTACATCTTCTTCGTCGTTCTCTTCATTGTCCTCTTTTGTAAGCTTGGCGTCGTCCTATTGTGAAATGGACAACAATAACAACAAAAATGATAAAAACAACAAAAAAAAATAACAACAACAATAATAATAAGAAGAGTAAAAATAAAGACTAATAATAATAAAAAAAAAATAATAAATAATAATAGACACATACAGATTGCGTGATAGTTAGGTTCTGCATTTGGTCGATAATCAATTGCTTCTTCTTCTCCTTCTTCTTCATTTTCTTCCTCTTGTTCTTTGTCACTTTAGTGCCAGGCTGCTGTGATTAGTATTATCATTTTATTAATTATTAATATTATTATGTTTTTTTTTCAATTATTATTACTATTATCTTTATTATTATTATTGCGATTATTATAATCATCATCATCCCTTTATTATTGTTAATATCATCGCCATTATCAAAATACACATTTCACAATTTAAAATTGTTTTTATTATTATTCTTATTTTTATTTAATGTGTATAATATACTTTTTATTTTTCTTATTATTATTTAATGTGTATAATAGGAAATTAAATTCAACTAGTGCATTAAACAGAATTCAAATTTTCAGCCAAAGTCGGTATCGAACCCGGTATAATAATTGATGAGCCAATGCCCTACCTATTAGGCTACACGAAGTAAAAAAGGTTTAGTATAATGTAGACGTTTATAAATCACGCTCTACTATTCAAGGTACGCGACTTAATTGGGTGGAGTTAATCTGAAAGAAGGCTAATGGCGAATAAAAAAGATGATTTCACTTTTTGAATAAGTATTAACAAATGTATGATTACTCTTTTTATTTTGTTTTTTTTCATTATGAACTCGAATAAATTGATGATTGAAAAGCTTGGCTACCAAACAAAACTTGTATTTGTAGTGTTCTCACAAATGATGGATTATAAAAAATTGAATTTAAGAGCTGATACTCAGTTTAAATTCATTAAAAAGTGATTTGTACGAAGCCCTACTCAAAAACAAAAGCAGTTTATTCTGACGTAAACTGAATTGTTTATTTCAAACATTTTCGATTAAAGACGCCATTACAGAAAGACTTAATGTTTAATTTAACTCATTTTATTATCAATCTGTACAAAAAAATTGATATAAAAAAAGAATTTTTAACTTGGAAAAACTTGAAACTAGACTGCAAAATAAACAGAAATACTGAAAAAAAAAGAAAAGCTTCTACCTATAAAGAGTGAGTCTTATGTATGTTTATATACTTGAACTAGTGATCTGAATTAATCATGAAATATTTATCAAGCAAATGTTTTATCATTGAATCAATATTGGGAGTTGGAAAGGGAAGTAAATATGTTAAAAAATTTTTTTTGCTTTCAGCTATACCTAATACCTACCAACATCCATGCATCCAATCCCCCACCTACCAACATCCATGCATCCAATCCCCCACCTACCACCATCCATGCATCCAATCCCCCACCTACCACCATCCTTGCATCCAATCTCCCACCTACCACCATCCTTGCATCCAATCCCCCGCCTACCATCATCCATACATCCAATCCCCCACACACCATCATCCTTGCATCCAATCCCCCACCTGCCATCATCCATACATCCGATCTCTCACCTACCACCATCCATGCATCCAATCCTGGCAGCAGACAAAAAGATGTGGAAGGAACAGATCAACAAATGACTAATTTGTTTTTTCAACTTTATTTTGTTTCAAAATGAAAGTTTAATAATAATACTCATCCTCATCATTATTCATCATTTTTATTATTATCATTCTTATTATTGTCATTTATTATTATCATTACTACCATTCTCATCATCATCGTTTTACATGCGTTTCCATGCTAGCATGGGTTACATCCCTGACCTCATTGTGATTTTTTCATTACTAAACATCGATCCCACCAACCTTGGCGGCAGTAGCGACAGCTGAGGTTGGTGGTCTGTTTGCCTGGTGCAACAACATGGCCTCTTGTGCCAGCTTTTCTATCTGTGTGTGTATGTGTGATCAGATTAATGTAGAAATTATTCATCTTTCTATCAGCCCAACCCTTGGTAAAGAAAAACGGGCTATAAAAAGGATTTGATTGATATCTATCTATCTATATCTATTAATTGAGCTATCTACCTATTAAGCTAATAATAAAGCTATCTATCTATCCACCACATCTATCTATCCAAAGATAACTTATACAACGTTATTTATAATTAACAACTAACATGTGCTTGGTTGACACACAGAAGAATGTTCTCAGGCTTGATGTCTGTGTGGATGATGTTGCATTTGGTGTGAAGGTAGTCCAAGCCTTGCAGCGTCTGCAGGTTGTTGTTGATTATGACTTCAAATTTTATGAGAATTTTGTTGACCATGTCTTTAAGATTTATAGTTATTGGACTTTATAAGCAATAATGGAGACATTAACTATACAACACCTAGCTCCATAAAATTGACTCACCTACTGCACAACAAGAACCCGCCTACCAGCCTCCCAAACAATAAGCATCCCCCAGCTAACAACAAACCCACCTATTCAGTACACTAAACAGCCTTCCCTAACTACTCATTCCTCAAACATAACTATTCACCCACCTACCCCACTTACCAATTCAGCCACCTACCCCACACACTCATTCACCCACCTACCCCACTCACCAATTCATCCACCTACCCCACTCACCAATTCGTCCAACTACCTCACTCACCAATTCACCTACCTACCCCACTCACCAATTCACCCACCTACCCCACTTAATAATTCATTTACCCACCCCCAGAACACACCTGTTTGAGGATACTTTTGAGGTTTGATAGGTGGATACCAGAGTAGTTGGATTTGATGATTGCTTTCAATAAGTTGCATCCCAGTACTTCAAACACCATGCATACATCTGCGAGTGTGTAAGTAAGTATGTATTTATGTGTGTTTTAACAAACCAATTATACCACGCACTTATTACCTACCCCATACCAACCAAAACACCACCCACCACACCCACTTACGGCACCCATTGACTCCATTGATCTTAAAATGCCTCAGCATCTGCACCACTTTATTCCTATGAGGATCATCCTTGTCCGAGTCCCTTACCTGTTTCCGGTATTGATTGGTCGGCATGAAGTCACGGTATGAGTTGATTAAAACAAACAACAATGTAATAGTGATGCGTTGATAATAATAATAATGTGGACAAAACGAAAAATATGAATATGCTTTAGACAGAGAAACAAGAACACACAAACAAACGCGCATACAAACACACACACACACACACACACACACACACACACACAGCGGTCAGTAGTTGTATCTCATCCAGGGCAGCTTCGGTGTAATGTTTGGCACTCTTCACTATCTTCACAGCTACGTACCTTTTTTCCCTGTCAAGATTATATACATGTAATGTAATGCGGTATTTATAAAGCGCTTTTCCTTGTAGTTCAAAGCGCTTGCTACAAATTTAACGTAGCGAAAACACACTGTGGAATCGGTGCTAATTTTCGGGCCACAGAGATCGGGCCTGGTAACTTTAGATAATTACTCTAATGCTCTACCAGCTGAGCTATACGGGCCAATAATAGTAGTTAATCAGACTTAACCATGCGGCCATAGAAACTATAAGCAGACAATGAATAGAGTAGTAGAAAATAAACAGTGATGGTGATTTGCTTTTGGATAAATATTTTTTGAAAATTGCGCGCTTTATAAATCTCATAATAATTATGTTAAATATTGACTAGCTCAAAACAAAATGCATTGCAACATGAGTTCATCAAAATATATTTTTGATAAAAACAAATTAAACAAATATATTTTGATGAAGATGAATTTATTGAATATATTTATAATAAAACAATGAACGCATTCAAAATTTCTTCATTTCAAGGATTTTACCAGTAAACTTCAAATTATGGGGATTCATAAGAACACGTAGAAAAAATTTCTATTTAGCTAAGATTTTCAACAAGTAAAACCTTGTCATAATTTTACGTTTGAATTCTCTACTTTTCTCTACAACTTTGCTAATGAATTATGACAAGGTTTTACTTGAAAATTTTAACTATATAGAAATTTTGTTACTACGTGTTCTTATGAATCCTCATAATTTAAAGTTTACTGGTAAAATTCAAGTTTACAAAAGAACATACGATGTCTTCAAAAAACTATTTCAAGGGTTAAAAATCAAAAAAAAAATTAAAATGCACATTAAACGTCTTATTATCATTACTATTATTATTTTTACAAAAAAATTGATACATGACGTTCCTAAAGTATTATTATTATTATTCTCAACCGTTTAACTATAAAACTAATGTGAATTAAAGCAACAAACATACATCTGTGAATAGGTGTGCATGGCTAACCTACACTACCAAGCACTTGATGTTGAAGCATTATTTAACAAGAGCATTGTGAACTAAAACGCTTGATAATTTCACTAAAATGGACGATAACGACGGGATTTGTTAGCATCGTTTTCATGACGTCATGTTTAAGATTATATTAGTCATCTGATAATACTGCTATATAATGTATCAATAAGCTTTGAGTTAATAAGTTTAAATTGAACCCTGTTTCCTAAAACACAAATGATAACACTAATAGTATAAGTTTATTGGAATTTCTATTAAAAATCACTTGATAATGTAAGCTAGTCTCACGAAAAACTTTGTGTCTTTTTTAAAATAAATACTTTGTGTTTGTTGACCTCACAATTCGATTTAGTCTATTATACTTAATCACATATGATAACATTAACTAATAGCATAACTTTTCAAAAAATTTTTGTTAATTTAATGATTTTCTAATTTAAAAACGATAACATTGACTGTATTAATGGGATCATATACAAGAAACAATGATGATGATGATGATGATGATGATATACAGCAAATGTTAGTATTAACTAACATAATACCAGTATCAACAAAAAACAATCATGAGGATATATATCAATACATAAGAATGAATAATAGTGATGATGGTTTGGGTTGATGAGGTAATACAGTAATAAATAATGATGCTAATAATAATAATAATAATAATAATGAAAATAATAAAAATATTAATACAATAATAACTCACAGTATATCGTTGCATAGCCACACAGTGCTGAAGTGGCCCCACCCGATCTTCCTTAACACCACATATCTGTTCTCTATCAAGTCGCCTAACCTCATTGGGTGATATCCCCCTGTGTGTGTGTTTGTGTGTGTGTACCTGCGCTAAGTTGATCACTAGCCAGGTTAAAAAAGAGAAAGCACACACGAAAGGTCATAAGATAAAAGGAATCAAAAAACAAGGCTTGAATGTTGGAATGTGTGAAGCCTTGGCAACCTACCCAAAGTAATTTCGAGAAGCAGGGGTTGCACAACCCCATAAAGATATGTGTGATGATTCCTGGTGCACCTACTACACATTAAAAAAGCATATGAAATGATGTGTGTGTACTATAGCTTTTTAAATTTATTTGAAATAATTCATAATAGATTATACTTCTGTACATCTATGAGTAACAAGGGTTAACAGTGGCAGGCTTAGATCCACAAAACTATTCATATAATTTCTTTAATGAGCCATTTCATTTGAATCAAATTTTCAGACTAAAGTTATTGAATACAAGATCCTCTGCTCTCCCACATAAGGCAGTTTTCCTTGCCATTGTGATCATACACCAAGTTGAATGAAAACATTACCAGAATATGAGTTAGTTGATACCTGCTATGAGACTAAGACAGAAAAGCAGCCAAGTTTTATTGTGTATTAAATGCTTTTAACTGAAAATTAGTTTAGATTGCTAAAAATCTTTTGATATTTTTGAAAGATTGTGTAACTTTGAGAGTCTAATATCTTTAACAATAAAACATACTTTGGAAAATTGTTAAAATAAAACAGCTAAAAAAGATATATGTAGACTTGACAAGCAAAAATCCAACATTATAAAATAAAAAAAATAGATAACAGGATTTTAAATCGGGTTTGATCCCCATACACTGAGGGTAGCCAAATTTACTCCATTTACACAACATTTTTTGTACTTTTATATAATTCTAATCCCCATATATAATATAATAAAATACGATAATACAAGTGTTTGAAAAAATTAATAGCACCTCTACAATAATCTTTAGAATCTTCTTGCTCATCTGAGCAATCAGCTGCTGAATTGGAACTATCCCTGTCTGGCACCCTATTGGTTGGTGAATAGTTTATTTATAGAAATTTTACTTTTTAGGATATAAACAATAAGTTGAAGATAGTTTTCAAAGTTATTTTCCCTGTGGTCAAATAATTTTATTATTCTAGAATAGAATTATTATAATTTGTTTCATAACTTATAAAATTTAATAAAAAAGATGTACTAATTATTGAGTAAATGAATTTAAATTTTCTTTAGTAAATTTTGAGTAATAAACTAACGATTTGTCTTCTACAACTCTTTTAGGCTTTCCCTTTTTCTTTTTTTTTGCTTTTATGGCATATACTGTAAAGAATATCATACAATTTAATCATTCTCGTTGTATGCTTGAATATAATATTTTTCTTTAAAAATCTGTTTGTTTTTTCTTTAAAAATCCATGGCTGCAATAAAAAAGCTCTGAAAGCTATGGAAAAGAAAGAAGCTGACTTTAAAGAAAAAAGTAAGATTGTTCAATGCCTACATATTGCCAATTCTGCTGTACAATTGTGGTACTTGGTCATTGACAAAAACGGATGAGAATTTATTCTTTTCACCACCTTCTCAGATGAATAGTAGGAATATTCTGGCCAGATAAAATGAAAGCTGAAAAACTATATAATAAACAGGAGCACTGGAACTAAGTCAGACCATTGCTTATCGCAGGCACACACTACTTGTTCATATACTAAGACTTAATATATACACCCCAGCAAAAAAAGCTATGAGCAACTATAACATGTCTACATCTAAACCTCTTCCAGGAAAACCAAAAACAACATCATCAGATGTACTGAAAAAAAATCTAGAAGCTTAAAACCTTTCACTAAAAAGTCATGAAGATCTTTTGAAACTAAGAAAAATAGCGAAAAATAAATCTGAATAGAAAAAACTTTATTCTTTGCATTCATAATTTTTTTTTTATTTTTAACTACATTCTTTATATAGAATGGAAAGTTTGAAAATAAATAAAAATCTGTTACATCCATGATCATTCAGAAAGAATAGGTTATGCTGATTGATCATTGAGAACAAAAAATATTATGTTTGTTTTCTTTATGATAAATGTGGTTTTAGTTCTAAAATGAGATTTGTAAAACGTAATTAGTAAACTTTTAGATCTTAGGCTTAGTATTAGTTACACAAAAATAAGTTACACTACAAAAATAAGTCGTATTGAACTTTAAATAGAAACTTACTTCTTTTATTGTTTTCATTCATTTCATGAAAATTTTACATAAAACTACCAATTTGAACGAAAAAATACTTTCAGAAATGGGCTAGTAAATATTTAAAAGCATTGAGTAAAAATTAAATAAACATTTTTTTAAAAATATTTTTTGCAAAATTGAATGTTTTATATACAAAACTGTTGTTTTTTATTTCTAGTTTATTAGTGCAAATTTACCAGGCAAGTTTATTGATTGATTAGTTTTTGGCGCCAATATACTTTCAAGCTAGAATGTTTTTTTCTTTAAACAGTGCTTCTCCTTCTTCTACCGGCTCAGCTACTTTTTTCAGCGATCAACATTTTGACACAAGCAGAAAATTGAATACTTCAGAAAGCATTCGTGTTCCCACATCAGAACATGTTGCGGAGATCGTCGGAAGACAAGGTAATTGAGAATGAAGTTATATTTATTCATGAAATGGTCAATGTAGAATATATCAAACGTCGATGGACAACATCACCAGTTTTAAAATATTTATATTTTTTGACCCACCGATTATCTGGCGATTGAGTGTACTCAGTAAAGAAAATTCACTCAATTTGTGATCTCAATTGAGTTTTTTCAGATTATGATTCGGTTTACGAGATTTCTAAAGTTGATTACAATTTTCACGAAATTTCAACTCAAATAATTTTTAAAAAATAATTTTCATTTGATTTCATTCAATCAAATTCATCCAATTTATATCTTCAAGTTACTTTTTAAATTTAATTAATGGAATATTAATTAATAATCTTTTTCAGCCAAAGTAAATACTGCAAATTATTTGAACACTAAAGGTAATTTTATTAAGTTCAAATCTTTTTGTTAACAAAGTAACATTATCAAGTACGTACTTCGTTAACGAAAAGCTTTGTACTTAATAAAAGTACCTTTAGTCTTCAAATAATTTTGAATATTAATTTTTTCAGGAGTAAAAATAAAGGAGTTGAGATCCCGTACTGGCACATACATCAAAACACCAGTGAAAGATGAAGAACCGGTGTTCATTATAACAGGCAGAAAAGAAAACATCCAAACGGCAAAACGCGAAATACTCGAGATTTCAGCAAACTTTTCGCGCATGCGAAGTAGTAAGTTATACGGCAATGGTCAAGAAGTAAGTGAGTTGGTTAGAATGGAGTTATGGGTTCCTTATGATATGGTGGGACTGGTCGTTGGACCCAAGGGAGCTACCATAGTGCAGATACAGGAAAGCACCCAGACATACATCAAAACTCCAAATAGAGATCAGAAACCTGTTTTCAGAATATCAGGCATTGCGGAGAATGTGTTGAGGGCTAAGGATAAAATACGAAGTCATGTTTTGTTGCGGACAGGAAAAAACTTACCGGAAAGTTGTTGGAAGATGCATCAACACTGCAATGAGGAAAAAAAGAATTTTTATGAAGACTCTTTGGTTGATTCTGAAGACTTTTGCAAAAGTTTGTCTGACTGTACTGAATGCCTTTTCACGTAGTCTACGCCAATATGTAAGAGTTTTAGAAACTTTTTGATGAAATGTAAATTCTTAAAGACTATTTTTGTTTCATTTAATATTTTTTAAATCGTTCTATTTTATATAGATAATTTAAATTTTAGAAATTTGTTATTGTTGTCTTCATGTTTGTATACAACATGGCCCTTCAAAATTGTAAAGTGATTACTCATTTTGTACACATCACGTGGTTTTGAAGTTATCTAACGTTTGAACAAATTCATTATTTTACCCTGATAGATTAATAGGTTTGTAAAATCAGATAGTTTTTGTTACTTGTTTTTACATCTTTTGAAATAACAAACGCTCTGCTTCGTTAATGTTAGTACCAAATGAATGTTTCATGACACAAATCAATTATTACGGGCGATCCCACGAGTCGTTTGGTCGGCCTCAATTCCCCAAAGATGGTCGATGAAAAGAAAACATTTATATAGCGCGCAATCATAAAGAAACATTTTAGAGCGAGCAATATTGAAAAGAAATTTCTGATGAACGCCCGAGGTTAAAAATATATTTTACCGCACTTTTGTATGTGATACAAATTAAAGATAAAATGCACGACTAAAATCAACTTAATTATACGCTAAATATGTATTTAATACATAATATCAACCCTCGTTATTACCATAAAAACAATCAAAAAAAAGTTTCAAACATAAAATAAACAGCGTTCTAAGCGGATACATATACCTAAACGACTATAAGCACACCGCAATGTATTATCTAGGTTTGCTATTACGACCTCGCTATCTAACTTATACAACCATAAGCGCAACTAAAAGGAAACAATCTCTGTGACGTAGTGCAGCCTGGAACAATAGTAAGAGAAACAAACACAAAGTCTTTATTTAAATAAATTCACCAAGCTTTTTGTAAAATTTCGTGACCACTTGATAATGTAAGCTCGTCTTGCAAAAAGCTTAGTGTATTGAGTAAATAAATACTTTGTGTTTGTTTTTCTCAATAATCTTAATCTTGGGACCCATCAAAGTTTGTGGTGTCAGGCAAAGCGTCTTGCTCTTCAACCTCCGTCTTTAGACCAGGCCACTTGCGGAAATCCTCATGTTGGAAATCAAAGGTCTTCAAAGCAGGATGGATGTTGGCATAATGGTCTTTGGGGTAAAAGAGGTTTATTTTGTGGATTTTTTGGATGTGGTGGGTGAGGTCCCAACCCTTGGAAAATCTTCCCCCACATATGGGGCATGGATGGCTGTCCAAACCCTGCGGCGTATGGATTTGTAATCGTTTGAGTAATCTAATGGTTGAATTTTTATTCATTTTTTTATTGTTCAATTATTATTATTTTCGTTATTATTATTATTATTATTTTTCGATTTTTATTATTTCTTTTATGAAGTAATTATCAACGTATCAAACTTAAATATATCCGGTTATTATATTAACGGATCTTGGGTAACTTCATATGACATTGATAATAATATTTTTTTCTTCAAATAATTTCTTTCATGATTATAAGCATCTCGGGTTTTTATTGAAAATTATTTGATTTACCTTAACCGTTGTAAACTTAATTACTTTTACTTACTTACTATTATTACATGTTATTGCATACTTATCATTCATAATCTTAATCCGCTAATAGCGTTATTTACCATGATCCTAAGCTATTCAAATATCGTCACAAAAAACTAAGTATATATTAGCCACACCGGGGTTCGAGCCCCGGACGCTGGCTTAAACTTTCTTCAAATCATCAAAGCAGCCGAAGTTAATTAGAAGATTATAAATTTTTAAATACCTTTTCTTTAAAACTCTGTTGGAACAAAGAAAAAAATTCCATGGAGTTTTCAGCTGTTGGAGGGGAGTATCGAAGCAATTGATAACTTTTCAAAGGCACGTATGTTTTATATAGAAATTATCTATAAGACCAATTTGAAGAATTTATACATCTATTAAAAATTCAGCTATATTTTTCGGTAAATATGGCCACAAAAAATTAGCATCTAATGTTTTATGGTAAGACCATATTTACCGAGTTTTGAAGAGGTGCATGAAAACTTCACATCTTATGTGTCTTCAAATTTTGTTGATATTTCCTTTATATAAAGATATATAAGTATGAATGATTTTTTCAAAAGCCAAACCGTAAAATGAATATAATTTCAGAACACTGGTTAGTTTATTAAGATACGAAGCTTTTCGTTATTAACGTAACATTTTCAAGTATGAGAAACCGTTTTATTAATATCAATAGAGCCTATCTTTTTTTGAAAAAGCTTTTTTCAGTAACTATTCCTATTTTTTATAAATTTTTGTGCTAGTTTCAAGAATACTTTTTTTTCTGTTTGATAAAAAATAGATATAAAATTTGAAATTTTTTTTAAATTTCATAATTTTTTTGAAAATATATTTGTCAAGAATTAGTTTGGAGTTCCTAAAAATAGTTGATTGATATTGACAGTTGAAAGCATGGTTGAAATTTTAAAAATAATTAAAAATCCTATCTGAAAAAAACGGAAAAAATTTTGTTAAAAAAAATAAAAAAGCTGAAAAAAAATTCATTTTTGCATTAAAAATACATATAGTACTCAAAGAGATTCAGCGCTATTATTCTTATTTATCCATCAAAATAATTGATTGTTTAATATATCAGTTATTTCGTATTGTCCGAAAATTTTCTTTACGAAAATTCAAAACAGCAAAAAACACTTGGGATATTTTTATTGATGTAACTAGGATATGCTATTATTTAATTAAAATAACCTTGTAGTACTTGAACTGATATATATAAATAGAATACCTGAACTGATAAATAAATACAATATTTGTACTGATAATTAAATACTATACATGAACTGATAAATAAATATAATACCTGAACTGATAAATAAATACAATACCTGAACTGATAAACAAATAAATTATTTTTACTGATAAATAAATACAATACCTGAATTAAGTATGTAAGGGATAGGGGTGTCAAAAGAGTGAAAAGATGGAGGGCTAGACTGGTGAAGGGAATGGCCGTCTGTTGAATTATTGTTATAACGACTTTTTTGTTATTTTTATCATTATTAATACTGTTAGTTTTATTAACTTAGTTGAGCCTGAAACAATAATAGTTATCTTACATTATCACTTGATAATGTGAGATTGTCTTACGAAAAGCTTAGTGGATTCAGTTAAATAAATCCTATGTATTTGTTTCCCATAGTATTGACTATTTTTTTATATGGTTCTTTCTACAGTATGAATGATGTGATAACTTGAATTTACAATTGAGGGCCTGGAGGTCACTCCCATGCTGTTCAATCAGGTGTCTCATCAGAAACGAAGTATTAGTGAACAATTTCGAGCACACGATACATTGTGATGAGGATGAAGAAGATGAAGATGGCTGTGAAATCAGTGCTGATGATGATTTCGATGGCGGTATTGAGACTAATGATGATGAGGATGATGGTAGGGATATTATCAGAGATGAGGTTGGTTTGATTGGAGGCTGGGATTGGGAGTTGAACCCATGCTCACATGTTTCGCATGTGCTTTTCGTTTCTGAAACAATCGAATTAATACACTGCAGATAGTTTCTATAGCGCAATATTTAGAAAATTAATGATTTTTTAAAACAGTTATCAGGTTTTCGAGTGTATAAGAACTTCAGAGACACCTATCTTCAAGTGAAAACATATTTTTCTGTACCCAAAACACTCAAAGTATAAAAACAATACAAAAAATTAATTTATTGACAAAAAAAATTCCTACCTTACTAAATAAATTCTAGGCGTTCACTTTCAAATGATTTTCCATAATGGAATAGAAGCACTATAGTAAAGCAAAATATGCTCGGATTTGCTTCTTTCTAGGACATCGTTTGGAATAATACTCTCCATAAATAACATTAGGCTTTCATAAGTTATAAAAAATGCTTCAAACTTGGGAAAATGAATATAATAACTATGTGCCTGGAAACTCCTGAAGTTAATGCCACTATAATCTTATTCGTAACTGTATTGTATTATATTATATGTGGATTTTCTACTCAATGTGAGTGTTGGTTGGGTAAGCAAAGACTCCTATATTCATGAAAATATGAAACTTTATTTTGAAATGAGAAAAAACACTATGGGAAACTTATATTTTAATTAATTTATTGGTATCTCAATTTGATAATGCAAGTTCATTTTGCGAAAAGTTTCGTGGAATTAAACAAAACTTCAAAAAGTGTTTTAAATATATTTATTTCAAACGAACCTGATTTTGGGGTTTAAAATTAGATTTCGAGTTCATAAAATCAATGTAGACTGAAAAATTATAAAGTTTTCTTTATCACTTAAAACTATCCAAAGCTACTCAAAAAAAAAACTTTTGCAATTTATAATAGAAAATTTTCGTGTTAGAGCAATAAGGCTAGACACATCTGTCTAAGTAACCCAGTCATCAATCAAAAAGAACTTGACTTTCGATAACGCAATTCACATGTAATTACATTTTCAACCTTATTTCATGTTGCTACTGTTTTATGGCCATACTTACCCAAAAGTATAGCTTAATTTTCTATAAATGTATTAAAATTTCTCAAACTGACGTTCTATGGATAGCCTTTTCCATATATATTTCTTATCAAAACAAAAATGTTACTATACTACCAAACAGCATAGAACATTGAAAGCACTTGACATTTGAAAAATCCTTTCTATTGATATTTATTGGAAAGTTGTGACATGTGATTTTTCTAAATGTTAATTTATCTCTTAGCATGTAGACACGTTCTTTGATAAATATTTCTCTCTGAATATTCAGTACATTAAAAGAAGATAAATATGAATGAACAATGTATATAACTATGGTTTAAGGTATAGAAATTTATGATTTGGTACGGTTTTATTTATATTATTTCAACTTTTTTTCTCAACTTTAGCATAGTTTTTTAAAATTTTTCGTTTTTCATAATCGCATTTTTTTAATCAATAAAAAAATTTCATTAGAACCGGATTTGAACCAAAATACCTTCATCAGGCTTGTGGTCTTGGCACTTGGAACAGCCATCTTCATGCAAGTGCTTCTCATCAGTCTTCAAGATATACTTACTGAAGCATTTGATGCAGTTTTTAACAAGGTCCTTGCTGTCCACACACATCACACATCTGACCAATTAGAATACAGTATAGTTGAATTATTAGCTTGAGAAAATCGATAAAAATAGACCAAATGAGATATTTTAGTTTTTAATAGAATGCAATGAAACTTGTTTATTGCAATAAAAAACACTTAAAAGTTTTATTTCAGTGGAATTGACTTCATGGCTTTCTAGACGCCTTAGAAAGATGCGTAAAAGGCGCTAGGTAAGTATTTCATATTATTATTATTATTATTACTATTATTATTATTATTATTATTATTATTATTATTATTATTATTATTATTATTATTATTATTATTATTATTATTATTATTATTATTATTATTATTATTATTATTATTATTATTATTATTATTATTATTATTATTATTATTATTATTATTATTATTATTATTATTATTATTATTATTATTATTATTATTATTATTATTATTATTATTATTATTATTATTATTATTATTATTATTATTATTAGACCACAGCTATGGGAACATTAGTGCTTGTATTAAATGTTGTAAATACTATATACAGACTGGGAACCTGTTTAAATTTCAATGCATCAAGATCAGTTTGAAAAACCTCTCTAGAAAAACTCTAATACATTGCATGTATTTCCTAAATTTCGGCCCGTATAGCTCAGCTGGTAGAGCATTAGACTAATTATCTAAAGTTACCAGGCCCGATCTCTGTGGCCCGACAATTAGCACCTGTTCCACAGTGTGTCTTTGCTACATTAAATTTGTAGCAAGCGCTTTGATTTATAAGAAAAGCGCTTTATAAATACGGCATTACATTACATTATTCGTAGCAAGCTAATGGTGAAATACAAGTATTTCCCTTAACCAGCTGTTTTCTGAATGATATAATATGAAAGAATTCTAGAAAATTTAAACTCCATAAGCGTTCTATAAATAGATGCCGGATTTATAAATGCGTCATAAATATGCGCTTTATAAATATTAACTTATAATGAGTTCTATATAAATTTATTAATCGATATAATAAACATTAAACAACTCGGCGCTAAATAAATTGATGATGGTGATGATGATGATGGGTATCTGATCTTCAGTTTGGTGACGTCATATATAATTTTTTTTTCCATAAATAGATGTCTTATACGCGTAGGTATATAAATAGCAACAATAAATCTTGAGTTGGGCTGTCAAAATAAACAACTGCATGAGGTGCGCTCAAAAAAGAATAAATAAAAATAAATTTATTTACATACGTCAACGTTCAAGTTTCTGTTTAGCGCTATATAAATTTATCTAAATACTATAATTATTCAAATAATAGCATAATTATTGCTATAAAATCAAATTTTACCATTATTATTATCACTATTCAAAATTTATCTTTACTAATATTGAAAAGATTTTTAATTACTCAATAAATATCATAAGGGTTAAACCTTTCATTTCCATTACTACTGCAAACATCAAGTTACGATTGTATATATCAAAACGTCGGTCCCTATAGCTCAATGGTTGAGCATTAGACTAGTTACCTAAAGTTACCGGGTTCGATCTCTTGTGGGCCGACAATTAGCACTTGTTCCACAGTGTGTTTTCGCTACATTAAATTTGTAGCAGGCGCTTTGAACTACAAGGAAAAGCGTTTTATAAATACCACATTACATACAAAACATACTATCTGTCCCACAAACCTGAGATGATGTCTGGCGTGAAGGTGAACTTCCAAGATGGAGGACAAGGTTTGTCTACACACCACACAACGCAGACTATCGCTGTTATGTCTATGACAGTGGATAATAAACTCTTTCTCTGATCTCAGTTCTAACTTGCACGCTGTACACTGGGTGCTTTCAACCACCTTCGTTGGTTTGTTGATTGGTTCATGGCTTGTTTGTTTTTCAACGTTTTTATTATAATTGAAATGCGATTGGTTAATTTAATAATACAAAAACCAAAATAAATGATAATAACAATAAAAAAATTTAATAATGCAAAAAAAAACAATGGTTTTTTAATAACTTGATAATGAAGCTTCGAGTTGTGAAACATATGAAAAAGCTAATTATATACACAAGGAGTAGCGCCCTGTGAATCATCTGTTGAGCTAACGAAACCCCAATATGGGGCGACTAATGGTCGATCTAAAAAATAGATAAGCTTTATTCTTTATTTTAATTACAAAAATTGTAGTTTTTTCTTGTATTCTCTAATTCCATAAAGCAATTCATTTTAGTTTGCAGTCCTGTATAGCTCAGAGGTAGAGCTACCTGAAGTTACCGGGTTCAAACCCGCGTGGGCCGACAATTAGCACCTGTACCACGATGTGTTTTCGCTACATTGAATTTGTCGCAAAGGGTTCAATCTATAAAGAAAAGCGCTTCAAAGTTACTGCATTACATTGAATTCTCATCAACCTTTATTCTGGGTGACCAACACATAATAACCCACATCATTATGACCTCTCCTAACACCACATGTTACCTTACAATGCGTCAGTTTGTGCTCAGCTAAAGCCACCGAAGAGCAGCAGACTTTGTCACATATATTGCATTTCTGGTTGTTAGGGAGGGTGTGCTGCAGTTTGACGTGGGTCTTGAGATCGTGGGCGTTCTTCATGGTTTGTTTGCAGTATGAACAGATGGGTGTGTGGTTTGAGTGGTGATCTGAAGAGAAGATGTCTGCTGGCATGCTCGGGTATAAAAGCTGTCGGTTTTATTGTTTTTTTTAAATTTTGGTTTTTAATATTTCCATTTTTATAAATTTAATATTTAATGTTTTTGTTTGTATTATTTAATATTTGAATAGTTTAATATTCAATTTTTATTATAATTTCCAGGTGAAACACGACAATAATTAGTTACCTGAAGAGGATATAGAATATAGCAAAAAGCTTCAGCAAAATTAACAATTCAACTATTGTCGTGTTTTTAGGATTCACAATTTTGAGGCGAATTATTCAAAAAAAGTTTCCAAGGTTTCACCGTAATTTATGAATAAAAGCATAATATCAATCATTTAAAAAAGTAACCCAAAATGATGAACAAAAATGGTAAAAATAAAAAAAAAGAAAAAAAAAAAACTATTCAGAATGAAAAATATAGTCAACCTGCTGATCATAAACGGAAAGCAAAGAGGGAGATTCTGACTGGAAAGTAATGTCTGGTGACGTAGCCATCTTAAGTGACATTGTTTTGTGGTGTTGTATTATGGTGTTACATCGTACAATAATTCTGCATTATGTGGTGGTGTATTGTGGTATTTTAAAATGTTATAAAATTCTGTATTATGTGGTAGTGTTTTGTGGTATTCTAAGGTATTATAGTTTTGTATTATGTGAGAGTGTATTATATTGAATGGTATTGATTGTTTAAATTTTATAGGGGTATTTATAGTATTATAGGATATTGTACCCAGGTATTATACGTATTATGTGGCATTAAACTGCGGTATTTTATATAAGGTTATAGGAAATGAGATGTTATTTTAACGTATGTTATTTTAGGTCCATGGAAATTTCACTATTGTTTTGAAAGATTTAACTATTGAAAATACAGGGTTTCGTTGAATCGTCGCAACTATCAAAGAAAAATTTTCATGTAAAATCATAAGAAACAAATGCTGTAACGGGGAGCAATGTTCTTATCGTATCATATCATCTAGACATAATAGTCAATAAGTTTTTCAATGTAAGATGGCAAAGGTATTGAAAAAAATGATAAACCCTAAATAAAACCATTGTGGTTAGCTATATTAGTTTGTTTGTGAAGAAAACAAACACAAAGTATTAATCAACTTAATACACAAAGCTTTTCGTAAGTCGAACTTACATTATCAAGTGATTATTCGATAAGGTAAGAAATAACTAAACACTTTAGGTTTGTTTCTCTCACTATTTTTCAGACTATCTCACGTCTACTTTAATGTTGTGTCATTATCAAATGATATAAGAGTTTTATAATAATTATACAAACAGTGTTTTTGTCAGGGTAGGTAAAGAGCTTCTTGCAGTTTTTTTGATGTCTCAGCAGCATAAACTCCAAGAAAAACGACTTGCTACAGTAGCAACAAACGAACAGTTTCTCATGAAGATTCAAGTGAGATACCAAGTCTGTTTCATTACTGAACGAGCTCTCACAAAAGAGGCATTTGAAACTTTTTGGTGTCTTAGGGGTATCTAAGAGCTTTGATAGTTTGACGTTTTTTAGCAAGTTTGGTTCCTGGTAGTGGAAGATATCAAGATGAGATAGAGCTTCAGAATGGGTTTTGAATGAAGTGGAAGGGCAGGAAGAGCAAATAAAGGTCGTGGTTTGGTTTGTGTGTTTCAAAGCAAAGTGTATCTGGAGATCCGTCTGTTGGAGGTTTTATTTAATGATCTATTTTAATGAGCTTTTGATTGGAAGATTCATATAATCAATTCTTCAAACCAACCAATGGTGTCCCAAATTTAATATGTTACTAAAAATATAAACCTATTGAGAAGCGAAACACATGAGCTCGGTATAATAGCAAAAATATGAAATTTCTTATTAAAGCTACAAAGTACAATTTAATGAAAGAGCCAACCAATTAACATTTGCCCGCATACCATAATATCAAAAAATAAGAAACAATAGCTACACACTAGAGTTAAAGTATTTGCACATAAAAAAGATTTTTTCACACATAAACAAAAATCTTCACGTATAAGCAAAAATATCTACCCATGTTGTTGTTGTTGTTCGTCGATTCGTCTTCGAATATGACCATAGAAACAACAACAACAATAAAAACAGCAACAGCAACAACAAAAATAGATTTTTATCAACACATAAGCCACACATATTCTTATTTATAAATAAGCTCCCAACCTTAGTTTCCAAAACAACTTGGCAAATGAAACATTTGAACAGCTGCTGGGTATGGTTGTCAAAAAAATGCTGCTGTAGCTGTAGCTGCTGTTGGAAGCTGCAACAGCAAATAGTACAGCTGTGCAGCTGTGACTGCTGTATAACAGTTTTTTCACCGTAGCTGTTATTACTATTACTAGCATCGTTCTTTTCATTATTAGTTGCGCTTATATTACTAGTAAAATTAATATTTTTATAATTATTATTATTATTATTATTATTAACACACATCTTTTTATAAAAATCATCTGTTATAAGGTTGATATTCTCGTAGTTGTTATCATTGCTAATATTGTCCTTGCTATCTTTGCCATGTTGGTGTGAAGATGAAAAATTCTCAGCTGTGCTCAGTTGAAGGTTCACTGGCAACTGTGTTGGAGTTGAGTTTATTCTACTACATTTGAATATTTTCATATATTTTTTTTTCTACTCACTCTTTGTAATATTGTTTTTTTTTGTTCTTGTATTGTTTTTTATTTATTTATTTTTTCTATTTTTATTCTTTCCATTATTGTTTTTATTATTATTATATTTCTGTATATTTTTTTATTTATTTTTTCAAATATTTTTTTCACCATTATATTGTCCTATATTAATGAATTTGTATTTAAACTGGTAAATAAATATCAAAATACTCTTATCTCTAAACGAGCATTTTATGAAAATAAATTCAAACAGAAATGTTATAAACTTTCCTTTAAATAGCTATACTTTATATATTTATCCGAGTAGTATAAATAGTATCATTTAAATAATATAACTAAATTATGAATATATGTTAAAATAGGTATATTATGAATCTATGTTAAAATATGTATATTATGAATATATGTTAGAATAGGTATATTATGAATCTATGTTAAAATAGGTATATTATGAATATATGTTGGAATAGGTATATTATGAATATATGCAGGCATAGGTATATTATGAATATATGTAGGCATAGGTATATTATAAATGCACAATTGAATGAGTCCATATGCTAACATAACAACGTTTCATAATAAAGCTAAACTTAACAAAAGTTTAAAATTTTGAAGAATCATTAATCTCAAACCAAAATCAACCTTAGAACTGAGAGCATTTTTCAGGAACCACTTCATCGAACTTTCCGCCATATTTTTATTTTTATTATTTTTCTTATTATTATTATTACTACTTCTCACACTAATACTCATCTTATTCTTATTGTTATCATCAACATGAAATTTTCCATCAGAATCATCATCATTCTCATCATCGGCTTCATCGTTTGAGTGGGCCGAGCCCATGTGAACTGCAAGGTCGTACAGACTGTTGAAGAGTTTCTGGCATTGGTAACAACACACTAGCATACAGCCCTGTAGAGTTTGAGTCACCATTAAAGATAAGCATTCGGTGGAGCTTGGTTTACCATTAAAGATTAGGCTATTTAAAGTTTGGTTCATCATTATATGTGTTTGTGTAGCTTAGATTGGTATATCATCATATATGATTGGAGAGTGTATTAGTACAGATAATGTTTAATTCATCATTCCAGGTAACTGTATATTGGCGTTTAGTTCCACATTATTGTAGATAAAAATTTAACAATAGAGATACAAATCATTAAAAAGCATACAGGAGTGTTTATCTATCGAAGATCAATTACTATGTTAAAACCCCAAAAGATGCCTTTGGAAAATACAGAAGATTAATAATTTCAACTTTATGAGAGCTTATATGAATAAAAAGTGCAAAAATACAAATCTGATACAAAACATATAACAATTTCATAGTAGAAATTATTGGATGTTATATAAAACTGTGAAAAACTATTATAACAACTCGAAGTATTAAATATAAAACCTATATAACTAGAAACTCTCAAAGCAATACTAATTAATTGATTTTTATAACAGTCAATTATTTTGTGGGATAAATATTAAAGTGTTAAATAAAATATGAAAAAATACAAAACAATTATAAAAACTTACGATATTGGGACCAGTATGGGCAGATGAAGAGTGCCGCTCAAGCGAGGTCTTGTCATTGAACTCCAGGTGACAAAAGGAACAAGAGTGAGACAACTGGGAAAATGCACGTGGAAAGATTGAAAGCTGATGAAAAGTTTTGAAAGCTTAGAAAAATATTTAGAAATATAGCCTCAAAATTAGGGAATCATAAAAATATCTGATGCAGTTTCCTGATGATGATACAAAATAAATCGAAAAGCTTCGTTAAAATGAAAAATTCAAATTTTGTCGTGTGTTTTTAAGCTTCACAAAAGGAAATATTGTTATGTAGTTTTGCTCAAGATAACGGTAAATTTTTTTGAAAAATTCGCTATAAAAAATGGTTTTTGTTTAAAACAACAAGGTCAATTTAAAATTCAGTATTTAGTTCAAATATAAGTGAATTTTATAAGTTTTTTTGAATTCGCAAATATATAGTATTTACATTTTAAAATGCTTTTCAATTAAGCGCTTTTAAACAAATAACGCCTGAAAAGCGCGCTAAAAACTAGCTTAACAAGAGTTTAAATGGTAACAACTAAAAGAACAAGGCTAATTTTTATAACTAAAACACACCATATAACGTGGGAGAAAAACACTAAATATTTATTAACTTAAACCACAAAGCTTTTCGCAAGATGAACTTACATAATCAAGTGAATTAATATTTAATTATCAAAAAGTGATCCACTTTTTGACTATTTTGCTTAAAACATCAACAAAAACTTTTAACACTTTGTTCCACATAACTTATTACATCACTGCCAGAAATGAAACCATCAGGGAAAAAACCACAGAAAAACAAATGATTTAATGAAGCGCAATATAAAGTTATAGAAACATAAGTTAACTTTTCGTTTTTTGTTTTTCCTGTTTGATGCCTTGTTGGAGTCTTCGGAGCTTGCTGAACCTCCACGGCCTAATTAGTAATAGGGTGAGGGTATTCGCTGTAATAAATGATTGGCTTTAATATGCTATAATGGAAAACAACATAAAAGAATAATAAAAATTTTGCTTACTTTTATCATTATTTTTGTTTTTATTATTATTATTATTGTTATTATTATTATTATTTGATTGTTATTTTGTATTTTTATAGAATTATTATTTCCATTTATTATTATTTTTTTGTTGCTGTATAATAATTATGTGGCCTAGAAACTCCTGAAGTTAATACCACCTTAATCTTATTCATAACTGTATTGTATTGTTTTGTATCTATATTTTTTCTTCTATTATGATTATTCACATTATAACAACAACAAAAGATATTACAGGGAAGAGAGTGGTATGGAGCTTGGAGGAAATATTGCAAGTAATTGGTACTAGTTAAAGTTGAAGTAAGAGTAACATTGGAACAAGCATTTATTATTACTATTTATATTATTATTGTTATTATTATTATTAATATTACTGTTATTGTTATTTTCTATATTGTTATTAATATTTATTATATTGTTATTATTATTTTTTATATTTTTATTATTAGTATTTTACTTTTTTCATTTATTATTATTATTATTATTATTATTATCATTATTCTCATCCATACAATTCACTATCCTATAATTCAATTCAAAACTCACAACTATGTTCTTGCTGAGAAGATTCCTCGCAAAGGTACCTTAGTGGGAATGTTGACAACTTCTGAATTACTAACAAATTGTTTTATTTTTTGTCATTTAATTCTTTTTTTGTGTCACATTTACTGCGTTATTAACTAAATTGAAAAAATAATAACAATAATAGAAATAATAATAATAACAATATCCGTAATGACAAAAAAATAAATATAACAATACAAAATACAAAAATATTAATAAAAATATATATTAAAAGAATAATAATAACATTCAAAAAAAATAATAACAATAATGAAACAAAAATATAATAACAATAAATAAGAAACAATAAAAAAACAAAAATGATAACAACAATGAAGGCAGATCAACTTCTATTCAACATAAAACTAATTACTTGACACTCCTCATAATTGAAACTCATGAGCCATTTGCTGCTATCACAAAAATTTCAGTGTTAACATTGAAAACCTGAACGACTCATTTGGGAAACGTTCAAATCTTATTTCCTGGGCTTGATTCCCGGGTCGGCAATGTTTCAGCTCATTGGGGATGTGTGAGGTATTATATTCTTTGAGAAGAAGTTCGTAATGGTTAATGAGTTAAACTTGTCTGTGCCGAAATTTAGTTATTTAAAAAAAAACAAAAAATAGAACAATTAAAAAACCAAAAAGTTAGTTATAAACAATTTGAAGCTTCACTTCAACCACAAGAAAGAAATGGCAAGAGTCAAAGGGAAACAAGCGCTACATATGAAGGAAAATTGTTACAGAAATCAACACTGAATGCAACACACTTTATGAGTACACCTTCATAATTACCAAAATAGATATTAATACAATTGGAAACTTATTTTGAATATAAAAATAGACTGCAGGAATTGTTGGAACACTGAACTAATCGGAAGTTTGATGGCTGAGAATTTTTAAAAAAAAGTGCTATTTTAAAATAGATGCAAAAATATACTTGAAGCAGAAGAAAAATATATCAATAATTAACACAAAAAATAAAAATAGTGACAGTGGTAGGACGAGTGAAATATACGTAAAATGTTTATTACAAAAACAATATAAACACAAATCTAAAAAAAGAACACGATGTTAATTAAAAGCTAAAGCTGTTTTATCAAAACTATGATGACAAACTAAAACAAAAAAATGATAAACAAAAACAATAATAATAAGAGATGATGATGATGATATATTCCTCATTAAGTCGATGATGCCTTCGGGAAGTTTTGATGATTGTCACATAGAGATGTTTGTGTGTGTGTATGTGTTTGTTTGTTTTTGTTTGTTTGTTTATTTGTTTATCTGTTTGTTTCCAGACGGATATTGCTAATGTTAGTTCCTACTTGATCTTGCCCCTAATTTTTCATAAGTTTTTACCCTCAATTGCTTTTGTCTAAGAAACCAACTCTCAAGTATGTGGTCATATGTTTGTTTGGGGATGTGATTAGATGCGTCTGTGAGGCCCCATCGGAAGAAGGTTGACTGTTGGTTTCCATGGGGACCCATCCATTCAACAACACACCACCAATGACACCAAAGGGAAAAGAAATAATCTTCATTATCATCACTACCATCTTCATCATCTTCTTTCTCGTCATCTTCTTCTTTCTCATCATCATCATCATTCTCATAACCATCATCATCTTCTTCTTCTTTATCCTCATTCTCATCATCATTTTTATATTCTTCTACTCCCTTAAAAGCCCCATCATAACCTTAACTTTCCGCATATACTGACAGTCTAACCCCTAGATCCTTGACCACATCCGTCTCTTACAAAATTCTAATTTCCTCAATTTTTTAGAGACATCTTATGCATTTTTTTTTGTTTCAATTTTTTTGATTTTTATTGTAAAATAAGTTTTACGATAAAAAGCAAAAAAATATTCTCAATGTAAAACCTTATTTTAAAAAATTTCATTAAAAGTTCGTGTGGGTAAGTCGAGTTTGGCTCTTATGCCGGAAAGTATGGGTTCAAATCTTAGTCGAAGCTTTTCAGCGCTTTAATTTCTTTGTTAGCGTTCGATGAATAGCTTATAACTAATCTCATAATGATAATCAAACATATGAATATATATTTGAAAACATTTTGTTGGGAACTATATATAGACCATTGTTAAAAGAAAGAAAGGAAGAAAAGAATGAATACACATGCAAAGATACTATTATGTTGAGTTGAACATTATACACAAGATCAAATATAATGGGTTCCAATCAATTGATACATGTATTTAGCTGTTTTTAAATTAAAATCATTGTTATAACTATCGATAAGTTTGGCTTTTTCCCACGTTAATGTTTCAAAAAATCCTGCAATTGATGAAAAAAACACACTGAGATGTCTTTAAAAGTCTCATTTTCAATCGGATAATAAAGCATTTGTGTATTTTATATATTCAAATATTTTCGTTGAACACAAGCTCAAATATTAGTTAAAATTCTCATTTATTTTAAAATAAAGCGCTTTTTTCTTTTGAGTAATGACGATTGAGAATAACTTTTTTTTGAAAAATTTGTCGTTATATTTAAGATCTGAACACTTTCTTTATCAAAAATGATATTTTTTGCTTTTTTTTCTATAGTTTTTCTACATGACTCTCCAGACTTCAATGGATAAAATTTATTTTCTAGTTTTGTGAGTTTTGAAATTATTTTAATTGAATGATTCAAATTTTATTGATTTTTTATGATTATTTTTTGATTCTCCAAACATTTTATTACACCTTTATTTATGAATTGAGTGGTTTTGTTGGACCTTTTAATTACTAATACTTACCATACTTTGTTTTGTTCACTTTTTTTTTTAGACCGATAATTTTTATTAATTTCATTTGTTTAATCACATTGTACGTCATTTTGGAATTTATCTTTGTTTACTATTTACTTTATTTACTTCATCACTCCTATATCTGTTTATTTTACTTTTTATTCACCCACTTTTTGATATTATTTCTGTTGTTTTTCATTAACTTCTAATCTATTTACTTATTTTTGTTCCCTTTATTGTTTTTCCAATTTTTTTTGAAACTATATTTTTAAAAATTTTACTGTCAAAACCATTTTTTCAATATATTCACTGTTAAAAATCTAGTTTCTTTGAACCAAGTTTTTTTGAGAACTTATGTTACCATCATCAGGTTCATTTAGAAAACAATTTTTTTATTGATTATATTTCAAAATTTAAATCAAAATTTCTTATATCTCTTCATCAAAACATAACAGTTTTTTAATTACTATTAAAAACGCTAAAAAAACTGTATAACAAAAAGATTTGTTGCAACTTTTACGTTTAACTAAAAGCTTTTTCAATACATTAATAAATTAAGCAAAATAAACTTTCTCAAAATAATCGTTGAGTTTAACCTTATCATAAAATGTTAGTTTCTGGAATTAATTGCTGGAAGCACATTGAGATGTTTCTAAAAAAAGTAAAAAATTATATATGAACCACGAGAAAATATCCCAAACTTTTTTTAATCATCTAGAAACAGTTTCAGTTTCGTGTTTTCTTAATTAATCTTGTAATTACCATCTTCAAACTTAATGTTATAATTGGTCAACATATTTTTTTTCAAATTGAAACCCGATATTAAATGTTAGTGGAATTTTCAAAGCAACTCCATTAATTAAATTATTGACATTTTGTTTCAACTATCAAATTTCAAGAACAGTTAGAACTAAGTTTGTGTTTTAGGTTATACTACAAAAGGGTCGATTAAGTGAATTTTAAACACAATTTTTTTTCTGCTTCATCTTACAATTAAATTTCTTGCTTTATGTTATATAAGTTAGTTAAATTTTACTAAAACAGTTGAGTCATGATCAAATGCAAATTAATGGTTTATGGCGATTTTTATTTTAATACATTTTTTTATTTATTTACCTATTTTACAGCATAGTTTCAAAATTTTTTGAAATACTGATTATTCTTTGAAGACTTAGTTTTAAATATCAAAAAATAGATAATTTCAATGTTTCTTACTTTCTATTGAAAAATAATCTCAAATTGAAAGAGCTGGAACATTGGTTAAAATAGATTTTATTACGGAAATATTCCTCTAACTGTATCAAATATTTAGTTCAGAATTTGGTATGGATACTTGTCTAACTATGGGCTTTTGCATGCCAAAAAATGGTTAATAGGAATCAATTTTGAGCAGCAGAATAATTATAAGTTTTTGAACACAAAAAAATAAATTTATTCAATACATTATTGAATCAAAATTCACTTGAACAAAAAAAAATTCAAATTAAATCCACTTTTATATAAACAAAATCCACTTTTAAACAAACTAAATTCCCTTTTAAACAAAAAAAACATTTTCACAAACAATCCACTTTTAACCAAACCGAGTCCTTTTTTAAAAAAAACAAACATAATCCAAAGTAAATCCACTTTTAAAAAATACAAACCAAAATTACTTTCGAACAACCCAACCAAAATTACTTTCGAACAACCCAACCAAAATTCCTTTTTAAACAAAACAAAATATTATTGCAACTAAAATCTCGAGTTGGTGATGTTGTACAGAGGGAAGGGTCTCTGGGGAGAAAAGTACCATGTACAATTCTCGAGAGATTTTCCACGCACACAAACATTTCCGTACTCTACGTAGCTTCATATTTATCTCTTTGGGGTTTTTTATGCTGATTTTTTTAATATTATGTGTTTTTTTGATTTTTTTGTGTGTTTTAATGTTATTATTTTATTGTTTTTTTTTTTCAAATATGTTGCTCCATGGTTGTTTCATTAATTCATTTTTTTGAGTCAGTTTTTTTTTCTATTGATTTTATCATTTTTCAAATTCATCATATGTGTAAAATGAGACATCAACTATAGTGTAGTTTTTCAACCACATTCCCAAAATATCAAAAAAAAATGAACAAGAAAAAAAAAACTACAACGGATTTTAAGGTCAACAAAGTATTTATTAAAACGAAGACACGAAGCTTACATTATCGAGTAATTATCATTTAATAATGTAATTTAGTCTTACGAAAAGCTTTGTCTTCGTTTTAATAAATACTTTGTGTTTGTTGACCTTACTATTTGATTATACTTCACTACATTGAATACAGATTTGCACCAAAGAGCGTAAATAGTGTAGTTGTATTCAAATATGAATGCAGTGTGGCTGACAACCGCAACTTTTCCCCTTGGGAATCTGCTTATGCTACGACTACTCACGTTTTAGCATATATTATCGTTGGAAAGAAGTCGCAATGGAGGAAGTACATATGTTAATGAAGAAAAAAATGGGTAACTAGATAGATAGATAGATAGATAGATAGATAGATAGATAGATAGATAGATAGATAGATAGATAGATAGATAGATAGATAGATAGATAGATAGATAGATAGATAGATAGATAGATAGATAGATAGATAGATAGATAGATAGATAGATAGATAGATAGATAGATAGATAGATAGATAGATAGATAGATAGATAGATAGATAGATAGATAGATAGATAGATAGATAGATAGATAGATAGATAGATAGATAGATAGATAGATAGATAGATAGATAGATAGATAGATAGATAGATAGATAGATAGATAGATAGATAGATAGATAGATAGATAGATAGATAGATAGATAGATAGATAGATAGATAGATAGATAGATAGATAGATAGATAGATAGATAGATAGATAGATAGATAGATAGATAGATAGATAGATAGATAGATAGATAGATAGATAGATAGATAGATAGATAGATAGATAGATAGATAGATAGATAGATAGATAGATAGATAGATAGATAGATAGATAGATAGATAGATAGATAGATAGATAGATAGATAGATAGATAGATAGATAGATAGATAGATAGATAGATAGATAGATAGATAGACTCACTTTGATAGAGTAAGATATTGGAAAAGTTTTTTGTTATTTTTATTGTTTTTACTGTTACTCTCTCCGCCACTATTTTTGACAATACTTATGTTATGATTATTGTTATTATTATTTTTATTGATTCTTTCGTTGATCAAAATGCTATCTTTTTCGAAGTTTTCTTTTCTATGAACCGTCTGTAAAAACAAAATTATAGTTATAACTTTATGCTAATCAAAGATGAAATCAAAAAAAAATTTGAAAAAAAAAAAAAAACACACACACACACACACACACATACACACAAACAAACAAACACACACACAAACACACACACAAACACACACAAAAATACTGAATCAAAATATTAATATATAAACCCCTAAAAACCATCAATGGTACTTATCGAACCTATAACAAACACAAAAAAGACTATTACAAGTGAAAAATAAAAATAATGAAATAAACAAAAAAAATCCTTTTTATGGTATTGTTGAGTCGCTAGAGTGATAATAGAGCTGGTTTACTTTTAATGTCTCTTGTAACTGTCCTGACAACACACAGTAGATACAATGCTTCACTTCAACATAGATATAAAAGTATTAATATTTTCACATCCGGTTTGATATTGTTGCAGTTAGCGCCACTAGACAAATTTCTTAATTTATTATCAGATTTAATTATTTTTATACATTCATAAAATCAACTCAGTTTTCTAAATGTCATTTATATAAGTATTATTATGGTTGCTTTTGTTTCAAACAACAGACCTTTTTTTCATATAATCTCAGTTAACTGTTTTGTTTATTTAGTTATACTTGCATAGTCTTTTTTTAATTGTCATATCTAAGAAAACTTACATTACATTACATTCAACGTTCATAATACTCAGTGGTCTCCTGAAGTTGATGCCACTATAATCATACACGTCATTTATTTGTTTTGCTTTGAAAGTTAAAAATAATTAAATAAAAAAGCAATCTGAATACTTTTATCCTCTTCGAAGTGTTACGGTTATGCGCCACTACAATTATAGTTCCAAGCTTAACGTGAAGATATGAAGATCTCAAAAAAAACAAAACACACACGCACACACACACACTCACACACACACGCACACTCACACACACACGCACACACATACACGCACACACACACACGCACACACACACACACACACACAAAGCGTGTTTATAGTCACGTGAGGCCCGTTATCAAGTAGGACACAAATACCACAAGAGAGTTGAAGGTCACTTAGGCAAATGTGTGGCGATTCTTCGTGAGAGTGTATTCATTACTCTCAAGTAATGTGCATATCCACTTGGTTTGCTTGTAATAAAATACAGTGTTATTCATTCCAATGCTCTTAATACATAGAAGATTGTAAAATACAACAAAAAATTGTGAATACTGTAAAAAATTGCACAAAAAGGATACAAAACCATGAAAAACCATGTTTTTAAATGAAATACATTGTTATAAAAGAGAATACAAACTTTTGAGCAACAATTTCAACTTTCAATGTTCAACACAAATTTCCAACTACAAGGCTTGATAAAATAGAAGAAAAATTAAAGAACACGAATAAATTATTTATATAAAAATTGAAATATAATTGGTACCTTGCATAAAATATGATATGAACAACAATAGTTAAAACCACAAAACCTTGGCAAATTCTATTTGACTGCCACGTCTTCAAGTTTACACAACATTCACACATGAATTGAATCCCACAATCTCAACTACAACATTGTTAATGCTTTTAAATACCTGTAAATACTTGTAAATGCTTGTGAATACCTGTAAATACCTATGAATACTTGTGAATGTTTTTGTAACATTATATTTTCAAAACATCCCTGTATTTTTCATTTATAAACAAATTTAATACCAAGCGGTTTTTATTATACTCAAAAAATGAGAAAAATTGTGATAAGACTATACTGGTTAAAACTCTAGTTTTTGTTTTTCATTTGATGTAGTGAAAATTCCTCACGTTTGATGTTTGGTTGGAAATTATTATAAAACAAAGTAGAAAAAAATTGGACATTTTTCTAGTATCTCATGTTTGAAATAAATATATATTTTCCACGTGGAAAATGTGACTTTAATAAGTTAATGTGGAAACACACCACCAGCATCATAGACCCATGAACCTTAATAGTTTATAAATAAAAAATAAACTGTTAATTAAGCATTAGACTTTCAAACAACAGTTTAATATATATTTCACTAAATAAAAACGATTTGAATCAAACACTTTTATTAATTGAATAATAACACGAAGCTTTTCGTAACTTCAACTCACATTATCAAGGATATAAAAGTTCTTACACTTTACAAAGTATCTTCTGTTAGCTCTACAAAAGTGATAACACTTTTCTAAAAATATCTTGTTTTTTTTATTAAGAAGCAAAGTATACGAAAAATAATGTTGTTACTACTGTTAATTATATGTTGAGAGTTTTTTCACATAAGTCTTTCGATTGTTTTTGTTCCTAGTTGTCTTTCTGTGTATGTGTGTTAGTTTTTGTTCGTGCGTTTGTGTGAGATGAGTGAAAATTCTTTCTTTTCTCGACCCACACCCACACACACACACACACACACACACACACACACACACACACACACACACACACACACACACACACACAACACACACACACACACACACACACACACACACACACACACACACACACACACACACACAAGGGAAATAGTCAAATCACACACAAGCACATAAAACACAACTAAAACTGAAACTACTTTTTGGCTTTTTCAACTGGGAATTCCCCAGTAGTCATGAAGCTGGGCGTGGTTATTTTTGTGGCACTTATTTTTTTGATTTAAAAGGGAACTTTCTTTATGGTTTTAGGTGTATTTTGCGTATTTAAATGAAAAAATCGAAATAAATTTCATGAATTAAGGAACGGCTTTTTGCACGATTTGTATGGAATGGAATTACCTTGATGCTCTAACACACTTAAGAAAAACTTTTGCAGAAGATTAAGCGAAATACATAAAAAAAAATAACACTGAATTATAAATGAATACAACAAAAGACAATACAATACAATACAATACAACACAATACAATACAAAAGAATACAAGGCAATAAAACACAATACAATTACGAATAGGGTTATAGTGAAGTAATTTCGAAAGTTGTTAGACAAAAGTATTAATACATTAGCCCAATACCTTGAGATGGGAATGTAGCTGGAATGGAGAGGAGCATTTGAAGTCACATTCTAAACATTTAGACCAGCCTGTTTGGGTGGTGATGGGTGGGAGATGGGAGGGTATCGGTGGGTGGATTACTATATAAAAGACGGTGGGGGATGATTAGTGGGTGATAGGTGATGGATTGGTGGGCTAGTAGAAGAATGGATGGCTGGGTAAATGAAGGGATACGTAGGTGGATGGTTGGATGGGTGGATGGATGGATGGGTGATGAATGAGTGAGTGACTAGATGGATGGATAGAAAATAAATAAACAAGATACGTGGGCCGGTAAATTTCCTGGAATAAAATTGATGGGTCGAGGATGGATTTATGATGGGAGAAATGATGGATAAGCGTGTGATGGATTGAAGAATGGATGAATGAGTGTAGTTTGCTGAATCAAAATGAACAAATGGTTTTTGAAATTGTGAATAAACGAAAATACAATAAACAGATAATTTGATGAAGATGGCGGCTGTGAGCTAGGTGATCGGGTTGGATGACTCCTAAGAATTGCCCAAAAATGTTTATTAATAACTGAACATATTAATTCATATTTGTTAAATAAGTTCATAATAGTACTGATAGTAAAAATTACTTCAACACAAAAAAAATTTAAAATAAAAAAAAAAATAATTTTATGAAGTAATAAAAAATAATGAAAAATAATAGAAAAAACAACAGAAAAAAATCAAAAAAGCAGAAAAAAAACTAAATAATAAAAGAAGAATAAAAAACAAGTTTAAAGTTAAAAAAAATATGCTTCTATGATAAGCCCGCCATATTCTCTGAAGCTTTCAAAACGATAATGGTGAGTGAGTGATAGATGCGTCTCACAAATATACTTCTGCGTCATACGAGAATCGAGCAATTGGGCAAATGTATACCCATACAAGGCTCAAAAACGTATGAATATTTAATACAGCGCTATACAAATGGAGTTATCCATCAACGTCAACAATCAACTCAGTTTATAAAAAACTTATATTGTTTGGGATGGTGGTGGTGGTGATGATAGTGTCAGTGATGGTGATGGCGGAAACAAGGAAGGTTGTAATAGCAAGGTTGATATTGGTGGTGAAAGTGGTGGTGGTTGAAATAGTATTAGTGGTTATAATAATGGTGTTGATGATTGTTGTTGTTGAGCAATGTTCAGTTTGAGGGGTTTAGGCCGATAAAAGGCCCGGTTATGAAACGGCTGGGAGGGCAGAAGTGGAGCACCATGTCTCCCAAATGCGAACCACTCGTTGGGGGCCTGTTGCCAAGGTATCGGAGGGTGTCGGTTGCAAAGATGGGCGGTGGATTCGTGGGCAGTCATACACAATTTGCTCCGTAGTTTCTTCTCCGAGGTCGCATTTCCTGCAGACTCTATCAACAGCTCGCCCAATTTTGTGCAGCCAATACTTCAGGTTGGGATGATGGCCGCTCTTCAGTCGGCTCACCGTCGTCTGCTCTTTTCTTGACAGGTTTGCTTCCGCTCGGCGGTCAATCTTCTCACCCCGGTTACCATACAATGGTAGTGGTGATGGTGATGATAGTGGTAATAGAGAAGGTGATGATGATGGTGATGGTCTGGTGATGATGGTGATGGTTTGGTGATGATGGTGATGTTGGTGATGATGGTGTTTGAAGGGGTAAAAATGAGTGTGGGGGTGTTTGTGGTGATGTTTGTGACAATCGTAGTAATAATGGTGGTTGTGGTAGAAGTAGGATGGTGGTTGTGGTGGTGGGAAGGTGATGTTTATGGGTTGGTTAAGATAACCGGGGTGATGATTGTTAGGATGAAGGTGGCGGAGGTTATGGTGTTGGTGGTGGTTGTAATGGTGGTTATTATAATAGTGATGGAGGTAGTGCTTATGATTATGATTATAACAATAAGATAGATTAAATGTAGACAAACACCATTGTTTTTATCATGAAATTCTTTTAAATGTATACGTTTAAATCCCTTTTGGGTGAATTTTGAAAAAACTAACAATAAAAATATTTCTTAGAATTATTTATTCTTATGGTTATTGTATTTATTTTATTTATTTGATTATTTTTTTTCGGTATTTTCTTGTTATTTTTATTATATAAGGGTGTAGACAGTTAAGAATATTAACCCCGCGGGAAAAAGATATGGCGCGCAATTTTAACCTTCATAATAAGCCTTCTTTGTACATTTTCAATTCTATTTTAATAGATTAATCTAGTACTACAAATTCTCTTTTTTTAGATTTTTAGAGCTTGTATTGATGGCGGGAGAAAGATCTCTCATTTGTTCACCTCCTATACCAACCTTTTAAGGCTTTTGGAGAAAACCATAATACAATGAAGTAAAATTTGAGTTTTGTTTCCAATGATTATTTTTTTTCATCATTATTCTTCCAAAAAAACTTTATATTATTATTCTCCTTAGAAATATAATTATTTTTTCCCATTTTTCTTTATATTTCCAACCATTCATCTCTTCATATCATATTTCACCGCAACTTTCCATGGCTAAATGTATGGTTGATATGTGGGTTTGTTTTTTTATCTTTTTTCAAAATTTTTTTAAATTGATTTTATTATAATTTCTACTAATTATGTTATCGGAATTTATTCCATTTTGTCATTTTTTTCAATAATCTTTTCTACCCAAAGTTGTTGTGTTCAAATAACTTGCAGTGTTTCATTTTGATTTTCAAAATTGTTTCCAATTGTGCAACTATTATAACCGTTATTTGATCAGATCTTTTTTCTACTTATATATTTATATTCTATAATCGTGATTATTTTTATGAATTTTATTATTATTATTATTTTTGTTTTTACTCATTATTACCATTGTTATTATAACTGGTAGTAGTGGTTTAAAACACAATAAGCTCCTGGAAAAACTAAATTATTTTCCATTTTTTATATTTTTTTAGTTTTATAATTTATTAATTGATTTTAATCTTTTTATATATTTCATATTCATATTCATTTTTTTTAAATTTCTTCATATACATTCTCCTCCACCCTAATGGAGTTTTCGTGTAATTTTTCCTGCTGAGGTTTTTCCCTTGTTTGACAGCACTTTGATTTTAAACCATTAACTTTTGGTTTTATTCTTTTTATTATTATGATATTTTAATAAATTCCTTTTTTAAATTTTTGAGAAATAAATTATTTTATTGTTTAAAATTTTTATTTTTTTTGAGAGAAATTCGCCCTCTCAGCATCTTTAACATTTGTTATAACTTGGATTTTTTTATATAAATAGAAAAGATAACATACCGTTAGTGGTACAGTTGTATTTTCTATGCTCCACAAACAAAAGGAGAGAAGAAAAAGATGATTCACATAGTTGACAAAAAAATTCCTCAGCGGGAATCGAACCCAGGTCGTTTGGGTCGCTGATCCATCTATTATCAATGATCGCTTCTGATGTTTTAACATCAGTTTTATCCCTTTTCTTATCTTCCTCGCAAATGATTTCTGAGTTTTGCCAACTTTTTCTTTTTTTATTGTATTTATTTTTGTTGTTTTTATTATTATTGTTATTGGTGTTATTCAACTCGTTAATTTCATTGTTTTTCACGACTTCATTTTGCTTCGCAAAATTGAGATGAAAATCGTAGTTTTTCTCAGAATTATTTGAAATTCCATCTTTTTCAATTTTTTTTTGTTTTTTGACTTCTGTTTCTTCACTGCTATTCTTCACCTCCAAAGTATTCATCCCATTTTTTTCATCTTTTTCCACATTTTTAATAATGTTGTTCTGCTTTTTTCTGTTATTGTTATTGTTATCGTTTGTCTTTTTATTATTATTTTCTTGTAGTTCTTTTTCTTGTTTTTTGTCGTCCATTGCTGCATCTGTGTAGTAGTAGTAGTAGTAGTAGTAGTAGTAGTAGTAGTAGTAGTAGTAGTAGTAGTAGTAGTAGTAGTAGTAGTAGTAGTAGTAGTAGTAGTAGTAGTAGTAGTAGTAGTAGTAGTAGTAGTAGTAGTAGTAGTAGTAGTAGTAGTAGTAGTAGTAGTAGTAGTAGTAGTAGTAGTAGTAGTAGTAGTAGTAGTAGTAGTAGTAGTAGTAGTAGTAGTAGTAGTAGTAGTAGTAGTAGTAGTAGTAGTAGTAGTAGTAGTAGTAGTAGTAGTAGTAGTAGTAGTAGTAGTAGTAGTAGTAGTAGTAGTAGTAGTAGTAGTAGTAGTAGTAGTAGTAGTAGTAGTAGTAGTAGTAGTAGTAGTAGTAGTAGTAGTAGTAGTAGTAGTAGTAGTAGTAGTAGTAGTAGTAGTAGTAGTAGTAGTAGTAGTAGTAGTAGTAGTAGTAGTAGTAGTAGTAGTAGTAGTAGTAGTAGTAGTAGTAGTAGTAGTAGTAGTAGTAGTAGTAGTAGTAGTAGTAGTAGTAGTAGTAGTAGTAGTAGTAGTAGTAGTAGTAGTAGTAGTAGTAGTAGTAGTAGTAGTAGTAGTAGTAGTAGTAGTAGTAGTAGTAGTAGTAGTAGTAGTAGTAGTAGTAGTAGTAGTAGTAGTAGTAGTAGTAGTAGTAGTAGTAGTAGTAGTAGTAGTAGTAGTAGTAGTAGTAGTAGTAGTAGTAGTAGTAGTAGTAGTAGTAGTAGTAGTAGTAGTAGTAGTAGTAGTAGTAGTAGTAGTAGTAGTAGTAGTAGTAGTAGTAGTAGTAGTAGTAGTAGTAGTAGTAGTAGTAGTAGTAGTAGTAGTAGTAGTAGTAGTAGTAGTAGTAGTAGTAGTAGTAGTAGTAGTAGTAGTAGTAGTAGTAGTAGTAGTAGTAGTAGTAGTAGTAGTAGTAGTAGTAGTAGTAGTAGTAGTAGTAGTAGTAGTAGTAGTAGTAGTAGTAGTAGTAGTAGTAGTAGTAGTAGTAGTAGTAGTAGTAGTAGTAGTAGTAGTAGTAGTAGTAGTAGTAGTAGTAGTAGTAGTAGTAGTAGTAGTAGTAGTAGTAGTAGTAGTAGTAGTAGTAGTAGTAGTAGTAGTAGTAGTAGTAGTAGTAGTAGTAGTAGTAGTAGTAGTAGTAGTAGTAGTAGTAGTAGTAGTAGTAGTAGTAGTAGTAGTAGTAGTAGTAGTAGTAGTAGTAGTAGTAGTAGTAGTAGTAGTAGTAGTAGTAGTAGTAGTAGTAGTAGTAGTAGTAGTAGTAGTAGTAATAAAACCCTCACCATCATCCTTTCCCTTCACATCATCATCGCCCTTTTCATCTTCACCTTGATTTTAAATAAATTTTGAATGAGATTTTTATGAGACGTCAAGTAATATGGATCATGCTGGAAGGGAAAAAAATTTAATAATATAAATAATAATAATAATAATAATAATTTTAACCAGGTTATTAACGATAATTAAGGCTTAAAAAAATCTTCACTAATAGTAATCATTATAAGAGAAAAATAATTTTAATCCTAAAGCTGTTATGGATAATAATAAGAATAAAAGTGATGAGAAATAGCGACAGTAAAAAAAAATAAAATAAATAAAAAACGAAAAATATTATTATTGCGAACTGGCTGACAACATATGTTTTTGAAATGACCAAAAGTTGACTTAAATTTAAAACTGTCTGATGGTTTCAGTGACATTTTTTGGTTGATTTTTATTGCTGATAGGTTTGTTGTTATTTGGGTGATATATTTCTATGGGTTTTCCAATAAAAAAACGGAGTTTAATTCAGTTTTGAAATTTTTATTTTTTTGGTTTTTAATTTTTAAAAACTTTATTTTTTGATCAATTTTTTTTATTCAGAAGTTTATTTTTTATTGACAGCTATAAACTGAAGCATATCATAATGCAATCAACTTGTTATCTGGAAGATCAGCATGTACTGGAGGAAGAAATGAAAAATGTATGAAATGAAATAATTCATGATTAAAATAAACTTTGAAAAAAGTTTTTATTTATAGAATTTCCGGAATTTTAAAAAATAAATTTAATTCAAAAAAATAACTAAAAGAAATTTTGAATGGTAGTTTTTGAAAAAAAATAGAGAATAAAATATTTAAAACTATAAAAAAATAATTACTTTTCGAAAAATTTATGTAATATAGTGAAAAATGAACAAAAAATAAAAACGAAAAATATTAAGAAATCTAAATTTGAAAATAATGGAAAGACAAATAAAAAGTATAAGAAAAAAACATAAATGAGCATCATTTACGAGCACAAAACAACAAAAACGATAAATATTTGGAGATATGAAAATATTAGAAAACTATTGAAGCAAAAAAAAATAAGATCAAGAGGTTAAAAACAAAAAAAATAAAAAAAACAAAAAAAAACAGAAAAAGACGGAGTGAAGGATGTTTTATTTGAAGAACCTCTACTAACGGGGAACTCATAATTGAACGGCAGAAGTTGAAAAAACCATAATAAAAACAAAAAATATTTTGATTATTTTTGTTTTCATTTATTTTTTTTGTTTTTAAAAATAATATTGAAATTATAAGTATAAATTAAAACAAAAGATAAAATAAAAGAATAATGACATTAAATATATAAGAAACAAAAAAAACTGAAAAACCAAATTAAAAAAAAGTAATGACAATAGATATAATTACAAAACAACAAACTACGAAAAAAACAATAGAAACATTGAACAAATTATATTGATGGAATAAAAAAAATTAAGTTCAAAAAAAACGGGAAAAACTTTTTCTCATTGAATGTGACTCATTGAATACAAAAAGACTGGGAAACTTAAAAATCAAGAAATTTGAAAGAAAATAATTTCTTGAAGGTGTTGAAAGTCAAAAACACAGTATTCATTCAAAAAAAAGACACGAAGTTTTTCGTGAGATTAGCCTATATTATCAAGTGATAATGAATAACAAACAACGATAAAATAATTTAGAAAAGTGAAAAAACACTAATGAAAAATAAAAAACAAAAAAAATGTAATTCAAAAAACATAAATACAAAATAACTGAAATACACTATTACTACTATTATAAAAATGGATTTAAAAATTATGCAGTACCATAATACCAAGATCCAATTGGTTTTATAATTTTTTTTCCTTAAATAACTCTGAATAACTAGTATTACAGATGAATGAATTTATAGAAAAATGTGGAAGACGCGCTATATGAATGAAAGAAAAACAACATCGAAAAAGAACAAAAAAAAATCAATAAAACAAATAAAAAATATGAACATGAAAACAAAATATTGGAAAGTAATCAAAATAAATAAAACATTTATTAACAAAAAAAATCTGAAAAAGAAAACGACAAAAATATTTATAAATATTCTGTTAAAAAAAATGAACGATAGATGAACAGATAGGTGGGTGAATGGACCTCTGGATGGATAGGTAACTGGATGAATGGATAGGTGGGTGAATGAATGAATGGATGAATGAATCAACAGATGGTTGGATGGTCAAACAGATAAAATGGTAGGTAGATTTTTTCTGGGCATGCCGTTAAAAGCCTAGCTCTCAAGCTCCTAGCGTCTTAAGCATCAAAATCACCCTTTTCTTTTATCTGTAAGTCCCTGAAGTCACAAAGTATTTCTTCAAGATAACTCATGTAAGAATCCACTCAGAACTATTCTACTCATCAAGCTAGCTTCTTTATATCAGTTCTTCAAGACCTTTCAAAACCAACGCCCATGGTCTGAAACCAAGGTAGTCAATGGAGAAACATGATGGGCAAAGAATGGATGGATGGATGGATAAATGAATGATTGGAAAAATGGATAGATGGACGGAAAGAAAGACGAAAAAGCAAACAGAAAAATTAATTCAATTTATTAAAGAAAGAAAGGATTGGTTGAAATGAAAAGTGAATTGTTTTCACAAAGTTCAAAAAATCTGTGTAAATTCGTGAAAAAGTTGCAACATCATTTAGTAAAAGTGATAGAAACATTCACGTATATTGTATAATCCACTGAGCTTTTAGTAAGACAAACTTACCTTATTAATGGCCATTTATAAGTAAACTAATCGTCAATAATTGGTCAGTTTTGTCACTTATTGATCAGTTTAAAAAAAAAATTTTTTAAATAACAAAAAATTTCTAATTGGCTGTTTAAGATCACATGGCCTAAATGATGTCACTACCAAAGAAGAAAGGAGAAATGTTATTGGTTGAATTTTTATGCAGTGTGAGCATAAAAAAATAATTTTTTTATTTCGTTTTTTTTTTTATTATTGGATGGTTTCTGTTATTTCTTAGGTGGTCTCTTCATTATGACGCCCCATGCTGATCAACGCTATGTTTATTCTATTTGTTGATTGAGGATTCTATAACAATAATAATAATTATTACTACTACTACTACTTAAACTACACAACAAATGCTTTATATATTTCAATCAGTTATAAAATAAAATTTTTTTTTCAAATAACTGCTAAGCAAAACACAAGTAATTAAAAAGAAATGTATTATGGAACCATTTAGAAATCATGGGTTTATAACCATAACAGTTAACAATATTGAATTCAAGAAAAATACCATTTGACGGCAAAAAAATAATGAAGAATACTATAGAAAACCAAATGATACAATGTAACTTATCAGACAGCTTATTTATGTTTTATAAAAGCAATTAAACTTTTTAAACGTCAATTGAGGATTCATACATTTATTTAAAATAAAAGCTGTGCTAACGTTTTATGATAAGGCTATACTTATCGAAAATTATAGCTTTTCTTTTAAATAAATGTATGAATCCTCAATTGATGTTTTTAAAGTTTAAATGATACAAGAAAAATAAAAGGAATGCAAGGTTATTTATTTATTTATTTCTTCATTTATTTTTTTTATTTATTTTTTTTTTATATATTAATTAAATCATCATACGCTAACGTCTTAAGGATCTGGGCTTCGACTGTTTCCTTCGTGACATTTCACATCCACTGTGCGTGATTCAATGTTTTTATTGTTTTAGCTTTTATTGTTTTTTATTTTATTTTTTGTGGGTTTATTGTTATTTTGTGAGTGAGGTTTTCATTATTTTTTTGGTATAAACATAATTTTTGTTTTTTTTTGTATTGTTATTATTGTTTTTTGCCAAAAAAAAATTTTTATTCATGAATTATCATTTAAACTCATTTTTTTCTCCAACTTTTTATCAAAAAGTTTTCAACCAATAAAATTCAATGATTTCTTAACAACCAAAGGTTATTGGTTTCCAATCCAACAAATCAGTCTTTGTCACTTAATAAAAACTTTTCAAAGCTAAATAAACGAATTTCGAATGGTTTTGACACGGGCACGGGCTTTAGATAGTGTTGGCTGTTTTTATATGCTAGCACGCACTTCCTAAAAAC
>OZ038321.1:3339608-3358099 GCA_964035795.1 Pterobdella sp. o SKG-2022
GATATTTTTAACGTTATTTCGAAGTTTTCCGTTTTGGTCCATAACCTTTTTCAAAGAATTTCTCTTTTGATTTGAATTGGAAACATTATCACTTGGCTTTATTTTATCAATCAAACTTGATTCACTCTTAGATTTCTCAAACAGATTGATCAAAGTCGATACACTCGTATTCAAATTATATCCATCATCGTCATCCTCTCCATCTTCATTGGGACTTCTTTTCGAAGTTGCTTTTTTGATGTTAATCTCCATTTTTGTTCTATCGGCATTCGATTTGCTTCTAGATATAAGAATGTTTTTCGTTTGATATTTCATCCCTGCACGATTCAAACCAGTTTTGTTAATATTGTTATCAGCATTCTTCGCAATGTTCTCCTTTGATTTATGAGTCGTTTGAGTTACATTGGAGCTAGATTGTTCATTGCCAGGTCTTCTCGGGTAGCTCGAAGATTTCTTCTTGAAAGCTGTTTGGAAGAAGAGATTGGAATCAACAAAATAAAAAAATAAATATTAAAAACTTCATTACCTTCAGCTTTTTGGCTTAGTTCCAAAGCGAAATCGCGTTTCGAAAATTCTGAAGAACGTCTAGTGACGTCAAACGACTTGGAGGCGGAAAAACTTTCGAAGTTTTTGTTTTCAGATAATTTTTCTTGTTTTTGTATTTGTTTCTTTTCCAACTTTTTTTGTGTCTCATCTTTTGAAAATGTCAAATTGTCACTTTTTTTGTTGATTCCAAGAAGTGTTTTTGCTTTTTCTTCGTTTTTTCCAAAGAGTTTAGCCTTAACTTGTGCCACAGTCAACTGTTCATCATCATCAGATTCGGAAATTATTTTATTCACTTCATAATTATGAACTATAAAACCTGTCTTATTACGATCATTTTCATGTCTTTTCAATTGAATATCTTCTCGGTAGTTTTGAAGTTTTATATTGACAGATGTTGATTTGGGGCCATCTTTAATAGTTTCAACATTTGAAGGTCTGTTAAAACTTTCAAGTGCCATATTAGTTTTAGAAATAATATTTTTTTCTGACTTTCGAACACTCTCATCTCTTTCAACCGTCTGTCTGAAGCCAAAATGTGTCAAACCGTTCCTGTTTTCTATTTGGTTTTCAATTACAGATATTGTAAGTGGTATGGCATTAATAGTTGGCTCATGGCTTATAATGTATTCTCTATTCTGATTATTAAAATTGCTTTTATTTAGATTTTCAAAATTAGCGTAGTGGCGGACTAATGAAGGTGGATGTGGGTTGTTTGAAACTACATTATCGTATTGATAACTGTGATGATCCAAGTTTTTTGAATTGAAAATCAAATTGAAGTTATGAAATTGATTTTTTGGACTGCGATTATTTAGATAAATGTGATTATTACTGGTAACAACATTATCTGTATTAATAACAAAAGTTTGCTTCTTTGATGGAGCGTTATTAGATGGACTTTCAATATGTGTTTTATTCTCATTAAAGTGATTTTGTGATGAAAAACTCGACGCATTTTTGCTCCTATCAGGGCATTCAATTTTAGAAAACACTGAAGTCCTATAAAGAACCTGGTGGTTGTTTTCGATGGGAAACTCTGTTGGAATAAGAGGCTTATTTGCAAAATGTCTGCTTGGTGGTGTATGGTGCTCAATGGTTAAAGGATAGAAAGAAGAATAACTTTTTCTTTTCAACTTTTCAGCAGAAATCCCATGAAGATCTGGCTGGTCAATAGCTGGCCTTATTGCTATGAAATATTTATTCTCGTCGAAAGCAGGTTCGAGTTTTGGTTTTGAGTGGGGGTACCCATAATAGATTGTTATGTGGTTTTGGTCGGTTTGGGGTTTTTTAGCGAGGGTTTGGTCTCTGTGGATAGTTGAATGTTGTATTTGGAGAGGTACAGATTGAGTTTTATTGGTTTTTTCAATTTTTTTTATTAATTTTTTTTTAAGTGTTTTTGAATCAAAGCCTTGTTTTTCTTCATGCGCGTGATCAAGAGCATTCAATATTGTTAAATTTTCAAAATTTTCAACAAGTTTCTGTTTTTGCTGATTTTGTAGAAAATGTTGTCTTTTTTGTTGTAGAAGCAACATTTGTTGGTATCTAGGGACAAATTGGAATCTATTCTCTTTTCGAAGCTCAGATTTTTGTTTAGGATGCTCTGTATGTTTCTGATTAGTTTGTTTATGGGAAGGTATACTTTTGGACTTTTTAATAGCGTTCATCATCCCTTCTCTGCATTGCTTCTTCAAAGTATCTTTCAAGGAAAGTTTTGCATGTTTCTTTAAAGGTTTATTAGTGTTTTTCTCTGGTTGAATTTCTGGATTACCTTTTTGTTTCTTGAATGTTTGTGTTTGAGTGTTTTGGTCTAAACATATAACTTGGTCTTTTTTCTGTTTATAAGGTTGACAGTTCAGATTTCTGTTAACGTTTTTAAATATTTCTGTGTTTCTTTTAATTGCCGTTTTACTATTCACATCATCAAAAGAATGATTCAGTTTTTTATTCATATGGTTAGCTTCAAACTGTTGAGGCGGACTTTTTTGTGGAAATGTAACTGTTTGAAGTAGCTGGGCTTCTTCTAAATGCAGACTGCTCAGTTGTAGTTGTAGTTGATACTGTTGCTTAAGGTTGTTGTCTATGTTTCTGTTTGTTGAATCATCATAAGGTGGAAACTCATGTTCGAACGATTTCCAATTTGTTATTGGTTTTCGTTTAGAAACATCGTTATCCTGTTTCACAAGAATGAAGTTGTCTTTGTATATTTGTGAGTTTTCATATATTTTATCACCCCAAAGGGTGTTATAATTATCTTTTCTTTCATCATTAAAAATTGGTATAAAATTTTCTCTATCATCTTCTTCTATGGAATCCAATGGTTTTGAATTGTTGTTAACTCTATTGTAGCCAGTGATAGAAAACGTCACACCATTCTGCTGGTTCGATAAGTCATAGTACTCTTCATGGGTTTTTTGGGGGTTTTGAATTGTTTCTATTCTTCTGTTTTCATTGTTATTTTTTAAAGACGGAGCACTTTTATTGTGACAAAAATGATCTTTGGTGTTTTCAGTTATCTTTTCAATATTCAACTTATGGCTATCTACGTCAAATACATTGACTAATTTCTTAACAGTTCCTTTTTTTAATTGGTTGCCGCCATTAATATCATAGTCTAGACAACTGTTTTCTAGTGTTTTTGGTGTGCTTTCGTGTTTAAAACACTCTTTTCCATAATAATCATTCGGGTCTGATTTGCCTTCATTTTGGTATAAAGGATTCATGTAAGAATTTGAAAATTTATTTTTCGTATCGTCATTTTCTTCATATATTTTTCTTTCACTACCTTCATTAATGTATCTAACTCCATCATCATTTTTGATTGATTCCACTAATAGACTGGAAGACTTTGTTTTACTGAATGGGTGTATAGGCGGTTTTTTGTTGAGTGTGACCTCTTTAGAAGCTATCTCAAAAGTTTGTTTTTTGTTACCATTCATATTCTCATTGGTCAAATAGTTTGTTTCAATTTTTCTATCTTTTTTCTCCATATTTTCTTTAGCGCTGTTTTTTATAGCAGTTTCAAACATTTTTATCATACCACTGTTGAGTTTCCCTATTGTTTTTGGTTTTTCGGGATTTCTCTCTTTTTTTTCTCTATTTTTCTTTTCACCTTGGTCTTGTTTTTCTTCATCGTTTTTGTCTTCATTTTCTGCTTCTGTTTCATCCTCTTCATTACTTTTTTCAATCCCACAGTCATCGTAGAAAACATCCTCTTCTTCAAAAGCTACATTCTTCTTTTCATCTATGTCGTTGTGCATCTTTTCGTTGTAAAAACTACAGTCAGATTCAAACTCACTACTAATATAATCTATCATATCGTTTGAAAGTTCTTGGTCGTTAAGCTCTGTTGTTTTGTTCGTCATATTATCTTTACCGCTTCTCCCTTCGCTGCTTGAAGGGTCATCAATATTAGAAAAAAACTCATTATTTATGCAATCTTTTTCATGTAAACTTTCAATATTCTTTAAACAATCAGTCTCATTAATATCTCCCATCAAAATCCTTTGCTCAGAATAGCTTTGCAACTTATTTTTTTCAGCTTTTCGGCCATCTTTTTCTGCTTTTAACAGTATTTCTTTATTATCGCTCAAAGCCACTTTTTCGCCCACTTCTTTTTTAAACTTTCCATCGTTGTATTGGTCATAACCTTCAAACGTTATTTCACACATATTTTGGCAATGGTCGTTATGATGACTTCTGCCTGTATTGTTAGCTATGTCTTGAGTTCTTTCTATCTTTCTTGTTAAATTGTTTGTTTGTTCGTTTTTAAGAAGCCCAAAAAACTTCATTTTTTTCAAATAATTTTCATTTTTAATATCAGAAAAGTTATTAAACTTCTTTCTAACCACATCATTTCTATCAAATAAACTAGGTAACTTTCTATTTAATCCATCCCAGCTTTTTGAGCTGCGATGAACACTGTCAAAATACATATCATCAAAATCACTATCATCACTGCTCGCCACTGCAAAGCTTATCGTGCTACTACTACTTTGGCTGTGTGAGTTCATACTGCTAGAACTGTTAGTCATAGCATCGTGTTGATAGCTAAGTTTTTCAGGCCTGTTATCATGACAGCATAGGTTTCTAGTGTGAGTTTCAACATTATCACCACAGTTGTTGCAGTAAGTGAAGCTGTGACCAGAGTATGTTAATATTTTTTCAAAATTATTTTCACTTTCATTTATATCAATCAAGTTTCTAAAACTGTTTTTCAAATTTGTACTGTTGGTGTTTAAATTTTTTTGAACTTCTGTACGATTCTTGCAGGCATGATCCTTATCAACATCAAAATGCCTTTGTGAGTTATTGCTTTTATATTCAAATTTTCTACCATTGGTTTTTAAGAAACCACTCAAATTAACTAGACGTAGGTCAGGGAAAAAATGTGTGGTGTTCCAATTATAATCTCTTCCGGGACAACTCACCCTGGTTTTAATCGCGTTTTTTAGTGTATTCTTGCTATCATTAGAAGAAAGATGAGAGTTTTTTATTGAAACTTTGTTTGTTTTTTCAGGAATGTTCGTAGCAATAGAGTCTTTTTTTGGGTTCTCTTCGCATTCTGTCACCTTTTCAACATTTGACATTTTTTACGATTTTAATTATTTTTTTTATTTTTATTATTATTACTTATTGATTTTTTCTTTCAAAATGTTCAAAAATCCATAAATTTCGAAATTTAACTAATGTCTTTTCAAGGTCTGTTCGTCTGTGGAAGCAATCAAATAACGTTTAAGATGGTTAAGGATTATTGAAACTATTACACACAGCATCATGAGTTTATATTTACCATAAAACATTATTTAGAATCTTTTTTAAACTCACAAACACGACAATAAATTAACAGCTTTCTATTAATTATTCATTAAATTCACAAAATTTTGTGAAAATAAAATCAACAATAAATTAGAAACTATAAAAGTGAGGAAAAACAGCATTATATTATTAATCTAAAAGCTTTTTTAGACATCTTATCTTAGCGAAATTTGGTTGGTTAATTCGGAAAGATTAAAGAATCGGCAAAAAAACTGATTCACTGGAATAAAGTGGCTTAAATCAAGTTCATAGAAGCTTTTAAGTAAGTTATGTACAACATGTGTAGATATAAGTAATGGGAGTAAATGAAAAATCAAAATATATAAAGATGAGTTTTTAAATTTTTTTTATAGCGGTGAGGATTTAGAATACTTTTCAAAGTCTGAACGAAGTTGAATTTATTAGTAATATGAATCATGGAAACATGATGAAGTTAAGTCTTCACGGAGATGAAACTTTTTCATATATTTTCTATAAAAAAGAATTCTATATCATTATCAGGTAACTAATTATTTACAAATAATTAGTAATACTTTAGTAATATATATATATATATATATATATATATATATATATATATATATATATATATATATATATATATATATATATATATAACGAAAAATTTTTCACCCATGTTTGGGTTTAGGTTTATACTAATGTAATATTTTAATTTTCATTTAAAAATTGGTTTTTTTTTACTCAAATCTTTTGAATAATATCTTCAAAAAGGAAGAATTAGTGTATAAATTTAAAGAACATTGACCTGTGTGTTAGACAAGTTTAATATATATAAATCAATTTCCCCAAAGGCGTTTAATTTTTCGAGCCAAATATAAGTTTTCAAATGAAAACATTTTTAGGAGTTTATTTTGTTCCACAAAGTTTTCCGTAAGTCTAATTCACATTATAAAGTGGTAAGACATTATTTGTGAGGTTGTTTTGAATCACGAGGCTGGATTCGTCATTAAACTTATATCATTTTGATTCCTCAAGCCAAACAGCCACATACAAATGATGGGACTTTTTTCACAGCATTCACAATTAATAAAATTTGTTTGATGAATTTTGATGAATAATTTAACAAAAATTAATTTTGCTTAAGTTAAGTTTAAAAATCTAATATCAATACAATCAAGATTTTTTGAAAAAAAAATTAAGAAAGAAAAAATTACTGGAAATAAATGTAATTATTTTAATCTGTTCATAGTTTTTTTGCTTTTATTCTGCATTATCTTTTCATATGTTCATCACAATGTTGTATTTATGTTATTTAATAGTTTTTCATGCTCAATAAAACAGCCTAGACTTCACCAGTTTATCACAACTTGATGCTTGAAATTTTATATGGATCAAGCCTGTTATGCTTTTATCATCAACAGGCTCATGAAAGTTGAATCAACCAGGGTTTTCATGTTTCCACTTTTACCATGTTTTCATCAACATCATACGTTTTCTTAAATTTTAAGTTCTGATTAAAAATTTTAGATGTTTTTATTGCATTGAAAAAATTTAATTTTAGCTGAGTAATATTATTTTTAAAAATGAGTTTATTCAAAATTTAAGTTTTTTTGATGAATAAAGCTGAAAACTGTCTCATTCTAAAATTCAAATCTTGAAGAATTGGTCAAAAGATTTGAAAGCATAAAACTTTGTATGTACAGTTTGTATCAGTATAGACAGATTGTGTAAAAGGCATATAATTGCTTGAGAATATGATTATAAATACTAACAGATAGTACAGACTGGTAGTCAAATCAAAAAGAATATTAGGAACAGTATTAATATAATATACAAGTTCAAAACGTTTCATGAAGTACGATGAAACTGATAATAACTTTCTAAAAACTATTTGGGATGTTTTTAAATTTTTTGTTGTATTAATGCCCAGATTTTTCCACCAAGTACATTTATAATGCTCATTTGAAACTTTTAATTAAATATTCAAATAAAAACACTTTTAGTTCATTTTATTCCACGAATCTTTTTGTAAGATGAACTTACATTACAAAGTGGAGGTACAAATATACTAAATATAATGAGAAAAAAGATTTTCAACCGAATTTCTGACTCAAAATTGATAATTTTTGTCATTCAGAAACTAAAATATAATCATTTTTTGACGCAATATCGCAAATAATTATATTTTAGTTTTTATTCTTCGAAAACTTTATTTTAAAGAAACTAAAATTTTCGATAGGAAAATCAGATTGTAAGAATTGTTCAGATACATATCGGGATAATCATATATAGTTGAGAGATTAAAGCTAATGTTTTAAGAAGAAAAAATTAAAAACCAAAGAATGATATAGAAAGACAAGAAAGAAGATAAATAAAAAATAAAGATCCTTTGAAATAAATAATTACAATAACTTTAATTACAACCTTTCTTAAAACATTAACTATCTATGATTATCCCTTTATATATTTCAGCAATTCTCACAATCACTAATGAATTATGATAAGATTGTACTTATCAAAAATTTTTTTTTCTTTAAAATAAAGTATTTTTAAAATTTTTTCGAAGAATAAAAACTAAAATTTATAGGACAAGATACTTACGTTGTCTGTAAATAATTATATAAAATTCCTTCAATATGTCGTTAACCCAAAAACTAATTAAAATACTTCTCAAAATGAATTGGTCTCAAACATTGATAAAAGTTCATTAGTTTAATCAAAGCAGTCATCAACTGCTGCTCTTAAATATGCCCTACAACTTGGGAACAGTTTGTTTAAGCCGAAGCTTTTTACTGCAATATGTGTGGTAAAATATAACACAAAGACGTTCAAAAGATTATTACGGAGTTTTAAGGTTTGAAAGAAAATCATTTGATTTTCTTTGAGTTATGTTTTATCATTTCACAATATCTAATGTTTTCTTAAAATTAACTATAATATATAAAATAATAAATAATTTCAGCTGTTTTTTTTGAATAATCATGCTTTTATGAAAAATCCTTATAATCTAAAAAAAATGTATAATAATAAAACACAACGTATTAGAAATAAGGTACTATGGTAGGTTGTACTTAGAGAAAATTTTAGTTAATTAAACAATAAACTTATTCAAAATTTATTCATTTAAAAAAAAAAAAGAAATTAATCAAAAAAAATACACAGTAAAACAACATAATATATCAAAACCAAATATTATTTTATTCTATCAATATTTGGCGTCAACTGGCATTCCATCAACCCCCCAAAATAGGGTATCATATTATATTGAGATGCTAATGTATAATAGATTAGCACCACAAGTGCATTAAAATAGCATGAGACAGCCATTCGCATATTGAATTACCCACAGATATAATCAAACCCAGATCCGATGGAGTTTTTGCTTATATTTTATATAGTTTTATTTTTATATGATGCTTTTAAATACTCGGTTTTGACATTTTTTTCAATTAGGAATTATTCCATATTGTTTTGATGTTTATTTATTGAATTTATATTTTTTTAGTGCTTATATTTAAGGGTATCTTTGAAGGAGTAGACTAGGCTGATACAATTTTATGAAAACAAACACAATATGATTATCAGATGAAATTTCCAACGAAGCTTTTTGAAAGTTATTACATATAGGAAACAATGCGTTAATTATAATTAAGAAGAGAATAAAGTCTGGGTTAAAAAAGTCTGAACTGATTTCGAAAAAGATTATTTTCCACTTGAAAGCAACTCATGCTCAAAACCATACCATGATAAAATCTTATTTTGATTCTTAAGACTTTTTGTGTTGTTCCACATCTTGATTCAATTTTAACAAGTCTCACTCAATTACTATGTGGGCGATAAAGACTGACCTTTTCCGTGGAACTTGTCAGCTCGTGTGCAATTTTTCTTAAATAAATACAACTGTTGGCGAATACAAGTTTTATAGAATATAATTTGAAAAATATCAAATTAAAAGTAATCAATAATAATAATAACAATAATAATATTAATAATAATAATAATAATAAACTAAATTCAAGTATTGGAAAGAATTAAAAATTGTAAGTAACAAAATCTACAAATTGGAAAAAACAAAAAATCTGAGTAACAGTGAATTAAGAGAAGATGGAAATCACAAGGTCTTTTATAGAAGAACGGCTGAATTCATTCCAATCGAGAGATATTTTGTGAGTATACTTGAGAAATTTATAATAAACATTTCATAACATTCTTAATCAATTTGTTTATACGCCTTATTATTAGCTTTAAAATAATATTAAGATTAACGATAATAATTATTATTAGTTATATTTTTATTGAAATTATTAATTTTTTATTCTTTTTTTTATATTTATTTTTATCATCAATAGTGTTTTTTTTAAATATTATTAATTTGTATTTTAATATTTATTTTAAAATTATTCGATTTCGTTTCAATATTAGTACTTTTATTAATAATATTATTCTCAAAATATTTATTGTATTTTGTTAAGAAAGATTAATATATTTTTTTTTATAGGCTAGCTCAGTTTTTCATGACATTCTGTTTACCAACATTTTTATTATTTATATTTTTTATTGTTAATTATATATTATTCTTTATTTTAATTTTTTTGTTTTTGATTCTTTCATTTTATTAACTGATATATTATTTGCAAAGTAGTTTATCTAGGAGGCGCAAATTAATTAAACAAAAAAAAGTTTATTGAAAAACAATAATAATAATAATATTTTTTTAAAATAAAATTTTTAAAAATCATAATAATGAGAATAATAAAATAATAATAATAATAATAATAATCATGATAAATCTATATGGAAAAAAGTTGAGTTAATAAATTTTAATTAAAAAATAACTAAATAGCAATATTAATAATGAAAATAATAAATAAAACATAAATAGAAAAAAATTAAATTGATCAAAAATTAGTAAATCACATATAATTATTTTAAATGATAATAATAATCTCTTAACTTATATTGATATCGATAATGTTACATTCCCAAACCTTCACAGAGCAACTCTCCTTCCCAAACCACTAAACACATCCCTCGGAGAACTTTATATAGGAGAGCTCATATCTATATTATCCTATACTGTACATGTATTTTATTTGTTTTACATCTCTTTGCTGATATCAAGAAATATGCTTGAAATTTTTTAAAGTTTAGAAGATAAGGATTTATAATGTAAGTTAATTATTTATTTAGTTACTTATTTACTTACTTACTTAGTTACTTACTTACTTACTTACTTACTTACTTACTTACTTACTTACTTACTTACTTACTTACTTACTTACTTACATACTTACTTACTTACTTACTTACTTACTTACTTACTTACTTACTTACTTACTTACTTACTTACTTACTTACTTACTTACTTACTTACTTACTTACTTACTTACTTACTTACTTACTTACTTACTTACTTACTTACTTACTTACTTACTTACTTACTTACTTACTTACTTACTTACTTACTTACTTACTTACTTACTTACTTACTTACTTACTTACTTACTTACTTACTTACTTACTTACTTACTTACTTACTTACTTACTTACTTACTTACTTACAAACTTACTAATTTTATGATAGGATTTGAAGACTATTCATTGATGATTTTCTTAAGAAAACTGAGTGAGATGTGGAAACTGGAATGATTTACGTATGTTAGATATGGGATAATTAATGCGGAATCTACTCATATATTCTCTTCATTGTTTTCTGGTGAAGATCATTTTATTTGTTTACATGAAAAGAAATGGAGGAAAACCATTAAAATGTAATTTATAAACAAAAAAGTATTTAAGATGAAAAGAGTCAGATATAATGAGACTAAAACAAATGGCAAATAAATTGATACTATATATTTGAATTCATTTTTAGTCAGATATAATGAGACCAAAATTAATGAAAATTTAACGGATACTATATATTTGAATGCATTTTTAGTTTAATTGAAAAACAAGGAATAATTACAAAAGACCAAAACCACTACCAACATAAATGAATCATACAAGCGATAACAGAACATTCGAAATTCTTATCAATATTATGAACAGATTCTCAATATTGATTCCATAAAATCAACAGAATTGAAGGAAGTTTTTACTATAAAAAAAATCAAATTTAGTATTATTTCTTTCGCCTGATGCATTAATTTTAAAGAAAAGCTTGTAACTTTATCAAACATTTGGAAACATTAAAAAATAACATGTATTTTTTGATTTTTTAAATGAAAAGTTATACGCATATCCACTGCTATTTAGAGTAATTTTTAGCAAAATTCGTATAAACTATAATAACCATGTTATCAATTATGTGTATATCAATTATCCAATAGGGTTAATGTATTTGTTTTAATATCAAAGATTAATGTAGTCTTTTCAACTCTCACAGGATTTAGTGATGTTATTGATTAAAGAACTAATAAGTCTAGTTTACTAATTTTTCAAAAATAAATCGACTATTGATAATTTTTGCAATAAAAATTTTTTAGGATTCATTTACTTTAAATTACTTATTTTCAAAATAAAAAGTTAAAATCTGTTAATTCTTTAAATATTCTAGGAAATGTTTGGCAGTCTCACAATAAAAGTGGAAATTTATTTTTAGCTAATATCCCATGCGTAGAACTTAGAAATTAACAAATTAGCTAAATTAGATTACAAATAAATTCAATCAACATTTTATTTTTTTTTCACAACTACTTTTAAATTAATTTTATGTTCAATTTATTTCATTATAGATTTTCAACAACTGCCTTCACGCTCGTAGCTAAAATGAAAACATGACTGAATTAAATATTAAATGTACTGGAATCAATTCGTTAAGTAATCATATGTCAAACAATCAAAAGAGTCTTTATAACGCAAAAAACTTAACATACAGCAATATCTCTACAGTATTTAACAAAAGATTATTTATACAGCTCAAATCTTCTGTTGTCAAAGGTTGTATAAATGAAGAAATTGTTTTCTAAAGCGACCAAAGAAGCCACCGGTGACAATCAGCAAAGTTTTATGGGAAAAGTGTATATGATCAGTGGCAAGCAATATGTTGTTGAGGAGACTATTGCTGAAGGTACTTATAATACAGAATTATGAATACTTATTGATTTTTATGTAAACTCTAATCAAGTTTTCAATTTTTATCTATCAAATTAAAAATAAATTTATTTAATTATTGTTTTGTATCCAGTAAGACTTCTCATACATTCAAAAAAAAAAAATCAACTGTTATTTTTTTCAAGGGGGATTTGCCATTGTATTTCTAGTGAAAGCAATTAAATCGGGGAATAAATTTGCTCTCAAAAGATCTTATGTCAATAACGAACATGATTTGCTCGTCTGCAAAAGAGAAATTCAAATATATGTGAGCTCATCTTGCTTTAAATACTTTATCATTTTATTTTCTGTAGAGCTAAGACATACTATGGTCAGAAATGGCTGACACTGGCTTTTCATGTATTATAACTTTATTATAAATTGACAATTAAACTTTGAAAACATCAATTGAGGATTCATACATTTATATATAATAAAAGCTATAATTTTGATAAGTATAACTTTATCATAAAATGTTAGCATGCTAATGTTTTATAATAAGGCTATACTTATCAAAAATTATAGCTTTTATTTTAAATAAATGTATCAATCCTCAATTGATGTTTTTAAATAATAATAACTATTTATATAGCGCCAAGGCAAGCAACTGAGGCGCTCCCGTGTCAAATAAAACAAAATTCGACACGAGTTATCAACACGATATGCATAGCATAAACATTAGCAATAAAAATTAAAGTTTAGTTGCTATACAAAACATACTTAAGATGTCTCTAAAAAATGATAATTATCTATGAAACATCAATTTGAGGAATTTTTTATACATTTATTTAAACTTTTATTATTTAATTAATATAATTGAAACTTCAAATATAAATAAAAATATACAACTTTAAACTCAAAAGTCATCATCATAATAATCCTATCATCAGACTTTCCCCCGTTTTTAATCCCACCATCAACTTTCCCAATAATCCCACCATCAAACACCCTCCTCCCTCCCCCACTCTAATCAGAGCACCCTAGGCAGTCATCAGAACATTATAACCTATGTGGACTCGTGCATCAACAAGCTACCTAATGATGTGTATGAGGTTCTCATACTGATGCACTATTATAAGGGTCTGTTGAGCTTTTTTGTAGTGGTGGTAGTAGTACTAAATATGACAATAATAAATAAAAATAATATCAGTATTAATAATATTAATATCATTAGTAATTCTTTTAAATTAAAAAAAAACAAAAAATAACACTAGTACAGCTAAACACAAGCTAACAAACCAACCAACTAAACAACAACCAATAACAGAGTTTCTAATAATAACAACCAATAACAAGCCAGTTGATGATAATATTACAATCAACCAATAAAAGACTCTCTGATAAACCAGCTGACTGACAAAGCAGCCAGTGGAGGTTATAAAGAAGGAGAATTGGTTTCAATCTTTTGTGATTTGTGTGAGGCTGTGTCTAGACTGCATCACTGCCAGACACCTATTGTGCATCGGGATCTCAAGGTTTATTATTATTTTATTTTTCCAATTAATTTTTATTGTATTATTTGTGTTGTTGTTTTTATGCATATTATATTAAAATTTTTTTTAACCCTTTTTTATTTTTTTTTTATGCTGTTTATTATTATTTTGTTGTTGTTTTTATGTTGTTTCGTTTGTATTGCTTTTTGAAATTTCATTCCATGTTAATTTCTTGCTGTTTATTTAACTGCTTTTTATTCCTTTTTCTTTTAAGTATTATGTTGTTTTTTTTTGTTTTGCATTCTCATATTTTGTTATTTGCATTGTTATTTTTATTTTTTTGTTGTTTCTTTCATTCGCTATTTTGTTTTCGATTCTTTCAAGCCAGAGTAGAAAAAAATTACTAATCACTAAAGAATTGTCTAAAAAAGCGAAGATCTTCGTTAAAAAATGATTAGTGTTCACTAATTTTTCATCTTTCCAACTTATTTTCAATTTTTCTCATTTAATTGATATTTATTCGTTTTTATTATGACTCAATTCCGATATAAAAACGAACTATAAATAGCACTTATAATTATATTATTTTTATTTTTGTTTTTATTATTATTATTTTTGTTTTTCTACATAGATATTCAGATTATCCATAAGTCAGGTGTCAGGCTTCATTTTCACTTGCCTTCAATAAAGCCACTTAAATTAATTTCACAAGCCACTTTAATTTTCCAATAAAGTCCTTGACGTTGAAAATCTTGGTGTTATTATTAGAATCCACTTTTCTGTTTTCAGTAGATATGTGTCATATAAACTCAATTGTCTTTAATTAAGGTTTTAAAGCTGTTTTAGTTTAATATCTTTATTATTATTGTCATTTAACTTAACTTTTTTGTTTTTTTATATTATTCAATAAGGTCACGATTCTGAGTTTAAATTAGTGAATACTTCACTGATGCTTTCTTGTTATAACCTGGGTAACATTAGACTCCAACTCCGACAAACTGATATTCTGGGTTCGTTGTCATTTGGTTTTACGTATGATCATAATTGACAACGGAAAGGCAAACTGCTCAAGTATTGGAACGACAAAATGTTAAAGTTTGACGCTAGTCTGAATGTCACAAGAGCTTAGTCTTAAATAAAACTGATTTTTTCTTGATCTAACCGTGATATCAAATCTTTTGTGTAGACAAGACGAAAAGCTATCTGGTATCTTTATTACTGTACAGCAGTATAATCTTATGCAGACGAAAATATGATTTTTAAGTTATAGCAAATAAGAATAGCAATTTTTTATATACACATACTATATTTTTATCTTTCAGCGCTTTTGAAGCATGTTTAATTTTTGTGAAAAGTGCGCTATATGAATGTAAATGAATAAATCAAATAAATAAATATAAGATAACGAAATTTATCTATAAATAAGTATTTGGCATGGTATAATGCTATTTATCATTGATACTTCTATAAAACACACTCAGTTTAGAAATTTTTGCATATAATTACCTCTTAATTAGAGGTAGTATGTACTATTTATATCCCCCTAAGTGACGTATAATGTGGAGGTCGTTCTATTTATAGTGTATGCAATCGCTAATTCGCTATCAAAATAATTTCGTAGTTTGACACTGTATTCAGAAATAAACTTGTACTACGTCATCATAGAACTATAATAACCATCAATACAACACCATAATCATTATCATTACCACTTCAGGTAGAAAACGTACTACTGAACTCCGACGGCAGTTGCCTCTTGTGTGACTTCGGCAGTGCCACTTCAAAGAGTTACAACCCTCTGGAGTATGGAGTACAGGTCGTTGCAGATGATCTCGCCAAGTTTGTGCTTTTGACCGTTTTATTTAGCGCTTAGTTGTTGTTTTTAGTAATTTAGTTGCTTTTGTAGCGCTTCAGCTGTTGTTTTGAGCTGCTTTGTTCAGAGTTTCAGTTATCTTCAATAACTAACTAGTGAGTCAACCATTACGTGGTCCCTAATTGGGTTTCAGTTGCGAAATCTGTAGCTTTCTCAGGGGACTATTCCATGTGTACGTTAAACTTAACGTTGTGTAACTGAGTCGTTTGTTGAAAACGACGATAAACTTCATATTTATACTGCTGTTCGAAACCAACTTACATTAGCAACCATATCATGCACGCGAGGATGTGAGTTGATGTAATGTAATGTGGTATTTATAAAGCACTTTTACTCAATTATCAAAGCGTTTTCAACAAATTTAATGTAGCGAAAACAAACTGTGGAACAGGTGCTAATTGTCGGCCCACGAGGGATCAAACCCGGTAACTTTATATAATTAGTCTAATTCTCTACCTCTGAGCTATACGGGCCGAGCTTTGTGAAATTATAAAAATTTTAACTTTTGAAAAAGTTTATTATTTCAAATAAATTGTATCTCAGGCTATTTTTAGGTCAGTTTTAAATTACTTTTACCTTTTTGAGTTAACTTATGATGACTAATGGTTTTTGGTTTTTCTTGGAATTTTTTTTGATGAGCTTAACTGCTTAGGAGTTCTTTAAATTGACTATTAACAGTAATGATATTTTTATTCTCATTATTACTATTATTATTATTATTATTGATATTCAAAGTTCTCTTTTTATGATTTTTAAAAAAATTATATTATCAACATTTATTATTTTTTTGTTATATTATTAATATTTTTTTGAAATATTATTATTATTTTTTTTATTATTATAAGTCAAATTATTGTTAATAATAATAATAATAATAATAATTTTCAAGAGATATCATGTACCAAAGGTTAAAAAATTCTCTCATTTTGTGAAGTTATTTTTAAACAATAATGAAAAAGTCATTTTTTTAAACTGTTTTATTAACAAGTAAAACTCAATTATGACAAAAATTTTTCCTAACAAAGTTACACTTTTCACGAAGCTAACTTACAGAAATTTTTTTCGCTAGTTTTTACTTTTCTTTTTAGATCGACTTTCAGTCGCCCCATATTGGGGTTTAGTTAGCTCAACAGATGATTCACAGGGCGCTACTCCTTGTGTATAATGTCAGCCCACGCGGGAATATTTCTCGGTAATAAATTTTTTAATACCAAGATTTTTTTTTCAATAAATAAATTATTATGAAGCTGTATGTGGGTGGTTCAATGGGGTTCAAATCTTTGTGTGGGTTCATGTGGCTAAGGAATTTTAAAGAGAGATTAAAGAATATTAAAATTGTATAGAAGAGATTTATGTTTAGTTTCTATTTTTACATAGTTCAAAAGTTTTATATCAATCATATGAGGGTTTTAATATAGCAAAAAAGCTTTAGTTATTGCTAAGTTTAACCATGTCATAAAGTTATATTGTAACTAATCTCAATTGTTTGGAAGCTGCTGTGTTTTTGGTAATTCTTCCAAATTTGTTCATCTTTTATCGGCTTTGTATTTCCATTTGAGACTACAAAGACAATAAAAGAATTTATGGAGTTAGAAGCGAAAACACACTGTAAAACAGGTGTTGATTGTCTGCCCACGCGGGATCTCACCCGGTAACTATAGATCATTAGTCTAATGCTCTACCTCTGAGCTATACAAACAAAATTATATATTATTTTAGGTTATTTGCTTAGTCAGGATTTTTTCATTGTTTTGTGTGCTTCCATAAACATTCTATGTATCATCAATAATTTTTGATTTTTACTACAAAAAAATAACCACTTCTTTAAATAAATTTTATCTCAACAAAATTTAAATTTTTTTAAAGTTAAACTTTATCATAAACATCAGCATCTTGTGAGCTTCATATTCCTTTCTCTAACCTCATGTTAATAAAAAAGAAAGTTTTATCCAGTAATAATAGGAATAATAATTATATTAAAAAAAACAACAATGACTGTTTCTACTCCACGTTTAATATTATATCACACCTCACCATATCCCCACTACGATCACCACCACACCAACACCACCATCCTTACCACCCCACCAACGTCACCATCACACCACACACCCATCCTTACCACCACCCCACTAACGCCACCATCACACCACACCCATCCTTACCACCAACACACCACACCAACATCCTTACCAACACCACCATCACACCTCACCACCATCGTCACCACATCACCTCAACCACAGGTACACAACCCTGTCCTACAGAGCTCCTGAGATGGTTGACTTATACAGCGGCAAAATAATTTCCACCAAGGCTGATATATGGGTTGGATGTCTGATGTTTTGTTTCTTCGTGTGATGTTGTTTTTTTGTTATTATTATTATTATTATTTTTATATTAACTATTAAGAATAGTAATTTTTATTTTCGTTTTCTTATTAATAACTAATAAGAATATTGATTTTTATTATTGTTTTTATTCGTCAAAAAATGAGGATTTCAAAGATGCGTTTATTACAGTGATAAAATTGATAATATTCAATATGCAATATGTAATTTATAATCATTAAAAATGTTATTAATTATAATAAAACTAATAATAATTGTTAACAAGTTAGCCTACGATAAAATTGTATAATGATAAACACAGGATTTTAAACTTTATTGAAGTGCGAAGCTTTTCAAAAACTAATGTTTCATCATCAGGCAATAAACTAAATATCCGTTACCTAGCAACTACTAAAGAGAAAAAAGTAATAATCAATA
>OZ038321.1:3358299-3443807 GCA_964035795.1 Pterobdella sp. o SKG-2022
AATCGATTATTTATGTTAATAAATTAATTTATTGATATATATATATATATATATATATATATATATAGCATAGAAATGAGCGTGAAACGAAGATGATGATAACGATGAGGATGATAATGATATTAGTAATGATGATGAAGATGATGACGATAATAATAATATTAATAATAATCATTCACTCACTTCCTTATATCGATAGATAGACATCTAGACAACATCACTCACAGGTTACATGCTCACAGTCGACCCAGGTCTGAGACCAGACATTTTCCAAGTTTCTTCCCTTGTTTTCAAAATGGCCGACAAGCCGTGTCCTGTCATCAACCTATTCGTGAGGCATTTGTCTGTCTATGTTTTATTGGTTACCCAACAATATAACTACCGACAATATTATGTTTTTATTAAGGGAAACAAACACAGTATTTATTTGCTTTATCCGAAAAGCTTTTCGTTAAAAATCTTGCTCATTTCAGGCTATGCTACGTCATCATAATTGTTTATTATTGTTATTATTATTTATATTATTATTTATTATTATTATTATTATTGAACACCACAAGAATACTGCAGAACCAGACATGAACAACCTTCCCTCCCTGGTCACAAGCGCCCAGAAACAACAGAATAAACCGAAGAAAACGTACGTATATCAATTAGGATTGTGTATAAATGTACTAAAATTTTCCCATGATATCGACGTTAATGGTTATTGTTATTGTTTAAATGATGATTTAAATATTTAATTTTTGCGTCTTAAATAAATTAATAAAAACTTGTTATGAATAAATTGAATAAAATAAAAATTTAGTCGTTGTTATTGTTGTGTTTCTCATTTTGCAAAATAAATGTTTTGTTTTGTGGTATTTAACAATGGTATAAAATTATGAAGCATTTAAAAGCAAAGTGAGAATTAAGTGATAATGAAAAGAATAATAATAATAATGATAAAAATAATCAATATTAATTAATAAATATTTATAATAATCCATATTAATATTAATTAATAATAATGGCAACATTAAATGAATTTTAATAATAATATTTGAGTTTTTTATTGTTGATTATACCCCAAATGTGATAAAAACAGACAATAAAATATATTGATTAATGACGTAATGAATTATTGCTTAATTAATTGAATGAAATAAACAAAATAAATTGTAAATTAGTTACCTGATGACGATATAGAAAATATATATAAAAGCTTTTTCTCAGTGAAAAATTTAAAATTCTACACTGTTTCTATGATTCACATTTTGAAAACTATCCACAAAAATTGATTGGTCGATTGGTTGATTGATTAATTCCTTGACGAAATAGTTGATTGGTTGAGTTGTTGATTTATTGATCGCTGAATGTTTTATGTAGCAAATAATTATTCGATAGATGAAAAGATGGGAAATAGTTGTAGCATAACATCCATCATGAATGTATATATATCAACCTCCATAGAATGGCGGCAGCAGTAGATACGTTTCACAAAGCACTTCACTTAGCGTACAAAAAACATCATAACATAATGAACCAAAAACCACCACAGTGACAAACAAGCGGCCTCACAAGCACAGAGCGATACAAACACAACTACATCGGTAAGGCCTAGAGAGAGGCCCAAGGCTTCTATGGTTAGCACCACTCCCCTTTCCATCATAAACCCCGCCACTACCCCCCACAAGAAGAGAACTACAGGCAATATTGAGGGAGCTTTTGTGCACGCCAAAGGAGGTTGGGGTTGAGGTGTTCTGTCTGTTTTTAGATAGAAGATATATCTGATTTTTAAATACATTCGAAAATGAAAGAAAATATTGCTGTTTCAAATTCAAAGTAAATTTCAACTCAGATAAAATTTTCAAATAGTTGGTCAATTAGTTCTATCATAAAACTCATCACAAAAATTCTCAATAATTTAACCATTTTCTTCCAGACGTTCACAAAAAAATACCCCAAGGAAGTACAAGAGAGAAGCCAAATGAGATGCCTAAAGAGTTCTCACAGCACCCATGGCTCGAAGGCGATACATCTACCGATAATGCATTCCAGAGCTCATTCTCGCCTCCTTTTCAAGCGTTCCCCTCTGGACAATTAGCGTTTCATAACGTCGAGCAAGTGATACGAGAGAAGAAAGACCCCTACAAATCCACCAACCCTTTCCTGTGTTCCACCGAAGTTAATGTTCAAAACAGCCCAGTGGCTGATATCTTCGCGGAGTTTGTTGCTGGTGATGAGGGAAAAACCGCCATTGAAACCTCCGCAGACACTTCGAGCAATGAGTCGCAGCAGCTACTCGATAAGAAACATCGCAGAAATATAAGCGACACCTCCGTATCATCACTCATCGATAAGAAGAGAGTCAGTGCGTTCAGGTATCAGAATTTCATAAAGTTATTGTTTATGAGTGCGTCCGTGTATTTGGATTTCTTCAATAAGAATTAGTTATCAAATTCAAAAAATTTTTCAATTTCACCATCACCTTCTTTAGCATCGTCATCCTCGTCAACATCATCATCGTCATCATCTTCGTCATCATTGTTTCACTTCCGACTCAATAGCATGTAGCGTACAAAAAACCACTCAACCCACAGAGCATACAAGAATCAAGATGCACAAGGGCCAGTAGGGGAAGATGGCAAGGATGTCAACAACTTGTGCATCGAAGAAACCGCTGGTGTTGAAGATAACGAAGAGTATGCTTTGAGATATTTTTTGTGTATCAGTTGAAACAATAATAAGAGAAACAAACACAAAATATTTATATAACTAAATTCACTAAGCTTTCCTTAAGGGAATCTTACATTGTCAGGTCTGTTTCCCTTACTATCGTTTTAGGCTATACTACGTTTTGAAGCTGAAACATACGTTTGAAGTTCTAGACATAAACACAAAGTTTTATTAAACAACGAAGTTTTTCGTAGGCAAAACTTACATTATCAAGTGCTTGATAAGTGCATTACTTAGCACTCGGTAATTTTGCCATAAAAGTCTTTATTTTTGTTTCTAGTACATTTATCATTGGTTAATCGATTGCATGTATTTAAAATTTTTGTTTAAACAAATAAAATATAAGGTCCAGATAAATCGAAATGTCTATAGTTTTAAAGATTCAAAAACTATTATTAAGTTACTGGTTATAATATATACATAAAAAATAAATCATTTTCCACAGGCAACCCAAAAGACCATTATCTGCCGACCCCACAAGCTCACAAGACTGGAACCCCTTCAGTGATGACTCTCTCTTCATGCAGGATAAGAAAACCAACAGAGGATCAGAAAGCAGTTAGTTTAAATTAACCACATGCAACGCCTGCATACCTATATATCGCTACGAAATCCCAACTTTGAGCGACTGAGGGTCGATTTTGCTGTATACATACTATATAAAGAAAATTCTAGCTGGATGGTAGCTTGGACTGGCAGTTTGTAAAAATTTTTTACTAAATGAAAGGCTTATTTTATTAATTATGATATATATAGTATCAATCTAGGCTGACTGCTGTCAACCCTAGTTACTGAGACATGTATAGCAGTATGATCTAATTAGATTATAGATTATTATTATTAATGTATGGTTCGTAGTTGAAAGTAGGTTGAAGTTAAATGGTTTAGTAGCTTTTCAATCTATTTACAGGGTTCAACTTTAGTTTGAATGTTGAGTTTAAGCTCTTAAATGGCTTTAGTAAGGTCAACAAACACAAAGTATTTATTAAAACGAAGACACAAAGCTTTTCGTAAAACTAGCTCACATTATTAAATGATAATTACTTGATAATGTAAGCTAGTCTTACGAAAAGCTTTGTGTTTGTTGACCTTACTATTTGATTCAGGCTGTTATACTTCATCTTGAATGGCTATTTATAAGCAATAAACTTGCTACAATCAACTGTCTAATCCATCCTAGCAGATATATAAGAATTAAAATAAGAAAAATTCCCATAAATTAATTCCCATCTCTCCGAGGTATAGTAATAATAAAGATACGAGCGTCTGATTTCTTCTAGTTGTATATTAGAACAATTCAAATCAAACTCTCCACATCTGAACAACACCAAGTTTTTTATAAGTCGAGCTTACCTTATTAAATGAATGGATCGTTTGGTTTGACTTGTTTTTTTACCAGGCTAATTTACTTAGTCATAAGTAGTTTATTGTTCAATTGATAGACCCACTTTGCGTCTCAAGTGTTCCAATTGTACAAGGGGCGGTTATGAGTTTGAGGACTTTCCAAAGAATAAACTTGATAGTTCAAACATTAGTTTCAAGAATTAACTTATAAGTTAGAGAGCTGTTTTGAAGAATAAATCAATGATTTTGAAAACTCTTTAAGAATAAACTTGACGAGTTCAATAGCTTGATCTAGTTATCGGGGAGTATATGAGTGAAATGCTATCTGTTTTTCTTAGTTCTATTCTACCATGTGTGTATTTATGTATGTATGTTTTTTTTTGTTTGTTTGTTTGTTTTTTTGTATTTTTGTATGTATGTTTGTATGTATATAATGACTACTTTGTGTTTGTTTTCTTTAATATTGTTTTAGGCTACACTACGTCATTGTTATCATTATCAGTTTTTAATTATTACTATTATTTTTATTATTGTTATTTTTATATCATCATCATCATCACCACCATCAAAGGCATAGCGGGCGTAAAGAGCAGGGAAGACCTAGTGATGTCATATGCAGAGATGATCAAGTCTGCTTCCGTACCTGCCAATGACCCCTTCAGTGCCGCCCCTCTTGGACCTCTCAGTATGTCTCTTCTATCTATATATTAACTTATTATTTTTATTATGCCCTTCAGTCTATTCATATACTAGTTTGTCATTGTTATTATTACTATATCTATTATTGTTATCATCATCATCGGTTTTCGATTTTTAAAAACCAAACTTTGTTTTTAGAACCAGCACATGCCCACACTATATGTACCTTATGATGATCAACTCAGGTCGCATGAAAAAACTAACCTCAAAGAAGAAGTCTGTTCTGGAAGACGATGCTTCAAGCGATGGTGAGTTGCGTTTTTAGGAATATTTTCTAATTTTAAGTGTCATTTTGTTTAACTAGGGGACGAAAAGTTTTAAATGAGCTTTGAGAAAGTTCAATGCTGAAGTTAATCATTGTAGTGATAAATTTTAAAAATTCATAACTCACTCTAAAAAATACAAATAATATTTTCTAAATATTCATCAATAAATTTTATTTGTTACAATATTCATAACTCAACTGCTTTGTATTTTCATAATTAGATTTTTTTAAAGACATCGTAAGTATCTTGTATTTTAAATTTAAGTTTTCATTCTTCGAAAAATGAGGATTTAAAGATACTTCATTTCAAAGGAACTAAAATTTTTGACAAGTACAATCTTATCATAATTCATTAGTGAAATTTAATTTTGAATCTATAATTTCATTCCACAGCCACACAAGGCTACTCGAAGCTGCTCGGCTGTCAGGAAGAGGACAAACCCACCCAGTTACCCAACGACTCATCCACCTTTGTCCTCCCACCAGACAACCATCAACTCATCGTCACTACAGGATCAACCAATGTTTCTGACGTGTCTACCGTTACGAACACAGTATCCAAGGCGGCCAACATGTCGCATGATCTGCTGGCGGGGACTGCTCGCCTGGTTAAGAAGGCGGTAGGGGGCGCAAGTGATATGTACAAACAGTTTGTGGAAGGTGGCACTGAGGACAGTATGCAGGATGGAATTGTGGCGAGTGGAGAGGAAGTCGATGTGGAAGGTAGCAAGGGTTTTCAGCTGTTGAATGATATGAAAGATATGCTCAAAATGGGCCCAAATAATGATTGGGCGTTCAAAACAGAAGCTACTACCAACAGTCTCAACGTGGCTGCCAATTCATCTTTCGATGTTTTATCGAAACCCGCTACTGCGACTGAAACTGTGGTTCGCACTGCCTCACTTGATTCAAGTGAGGCTCCCAAGGGGACTTTTATTAGCAGCATTATCAGCCAGTTCACTGGCAGTTCATCCTCTAGCAGCAGCAAACTGTCGACTTTTCAAAAGCTCAAATATTCCGAAGGATCTCATTCTCATAGCTTTGATTCTACCGATGTTTCAGCTTCAAATATACCTCACACTGCTATTGATACACCATTGACCACAACAAAAAAATCAAATTCTAAAACGTTTGTTACTTCCATTATTAAAAATCCTTTCAGTTCAAAATCGGAAAAGGAAGAAGTTGCTCCACAAATATTTCCTGAAATTAATTCAAGCATTCCTCCAGCAGAAGCAAAACAGGCTCAGATGAACGCTTTCAAAAATCCAATCAAAGCCAGCTTCGATGTTTTTAATGCAGCTCCCTTCAGAAAGAAGAAACAGCCTGAAGTTAAAAAAACATCACCCCCTGAAGTTGAAACTTTTCCTGACTCTTCAATTGTTCCCGATTCATCAAATCTCCCTCAACTGCCCATAGATACGACTCAAGCCCTCATAAGCCAAGTGAATCCGCAAGTCAAACAGGAAAAAGCATCTTCATCTCCGTTGCTTGGTTATAAGTTCTCAATCGATTCTCTCAAGTTTAAAAGTTCAAAAGCTAATTTCAATGTTCTTAAAAATGAAAATTCACTTGAAAATGCTTCTAAGGAACCATCCATGGAAAGTAATACCAACTATAAACCCCAAGAAGATTTCGCAGATTTCAATTCTTTTGACATCAAGATTAACAATCAAAACCAAGAAATCTCAAAACTTCAACAAAAAAATATTGCAACAAAACAAGGAGCAAGTCAAAAAATTATTGAGACAAACGTCAATTTGCCTAAACTCGAACCCTCGCACTTGCCTCAAAAGGCAAGCCAGCATTACAAGCAAGCAGTCCAACCAATGCAGGTTGAAGCTCAATTTAAAAAACACTCAATAGCATCTGAAGCGTTTCATAAAACCACTCAAGACTTAAACATTGAAGAAGAGGAAGATGAAGGTGATGATGATTCGGGTATATTGTGGAACAAGAAACCGCAAAAGAAAGAGCCCAAGCCGAGATCAAAATCACTCTTCGACCAATCGCAGGGGTCGAAGGTTTTGCACATAGAAAGCAAATTAAACTCCACATTGAGTTCTCCTGAAGAAGAAATCAAACATTCCACAAGCACACAAAAATGCTTCAGTAGCAAAAACAAAGGAAAGTACCCATCATCAGAGTTTGCAAACCTGGGCTTCACTGACGACCCAGACGCCCTCTGTGCCGCTTCTTCTTCCATCAACCTGCACCAGAAGGCCTTTGATGCAGCTGATACACAAGAATCAAGTGCAGTAGCTCATAATACTTTACCGAGGATGGGGTCAAAGAAGAAGGCGCTGAAAGATGAGGCGAATCAGCACGTTAAGACACTTAGTGAGTCGCAGGGGTCTATAGAAACTAGGAGAGTTTTGAGTATTAGTCAAGGAAATAATTCAAGTAAAGTCACCTTTGTGTGAAATATTTTTTTGTTTTACGATGGTCTTGAAAATTGCTAAGTTAATTCGAAACTAGAAGTATTTAAAGTTGAATTCCTATTAGTTGTATCATTTCATCTCTACTTGAAAACCACCACATTCTTCATCTAAATTAGATTTTTAAGGTTTTTTCTTAAGTAATGGCATTTCAATTTTAACTTTAAGCTTCTAGAATATAACCGTGACTATTAAAAATACATGTTGTCTTGCTTAGTTTAGACTCTAGGCCATTGTCTCCAATTTTGCCAGTTTCTTCGGTTATTAATTTTTCCTAATTGTTTATACTTGTACCTCGTTTTTATTTACACTAGAAAATAATTTCAATGATCAAATTAAAGCGTTTGTACTAATTTAAAATTATGTTACAATACCATAAAAACATATTAGTAGTGATGTTAGTAATTGTGAATATCAAAATGGTATAGAATAAAAAAACAAACCATTTTTTATTTTCTCGGTTGAAAACATTAAATAAATCAAATGAATTAGCGACAAAAAATTAAATCAAATGAAAATCGAAGCGTTAAATGATCCATTTAGTTATTGGAGTCGTTCATGTAGAAGTTTCCAAGCCCTTTCGACCTTTGAATGGTTATGCCCAAGTAGTTAATTATCAAATGTTGCAAAAGCTTGATGGAAACCCACAATACATGAGTCAGTTAGGTATTATGGCAATATATATTAAACTTGGAATACAGTCTTAGAATTAGATGTCTTAGTTCACGATTATAAAACCATTGATTGAGCAAGTTTCGTAACTTGAAATATTTAATAATTTTTATTATTAATATAAGTTTTCAATTTAAAAGTTCTCATTATACATTGTTTAAATAAATTTTCTATTTGAAACACTTGAGTTTATTTTAATCCAACGGAGCTTTTTTAAGACGAATTTACATTCTCAATTTAATACCTCCACTTGATAATACAAGTTCATCTCACAAAAAGCTTCGTGGAATAAAATAAACTCCTAAAAATGAGTTTATTTGAATAATTATGTTTGAGTCTAATAATTAAACTCAAATAAATCTGTTATAGCCTTATTTTCTCCTTAAACTTGGTGTAATGCTTAAAAATACGAAAATATAAACCTGCTTTTGCGTGTACTCATATTGCCATTGGGTGCATAAGACGACGTTGGCTCTGTTAGTTGTAATGATAATGAAGATTTGACATTTGGAAATGTTAACGAAAAGCTTCGTATTTTACAACAAAAACATGTGGCGTTCGGAAATTTTGTTATTTACCATTAGTTGAAGAAGTACAGCTTGAAATAATAGTGAGGGACAGTATTTATTCACTCAAAACCCAAAGCTTTCCTTGGGGAGTCTCACATTATCAAGTGATCCCATGACGATGTGAGGCTTCCTCACGGAAAGCTTTGTGAACTAATAATTTAACCAAAGATGTATTTTATTATGATTACTTTTTTAATCTTTCATGATTACTCATCTGGGAACTGATTCTTTCTCTAGCCTGTTCGACCGTCAACCCGTTCCTCTCCACTATCCTTTTCTCAGCCTAGCAATGTTTAATAATAGCTACTGCTATAACTTTTTAGAGACACCTTATTTATTTTCATATTTTCCAACAAAAAACGTGTGAAGAATTGTCTAATATATTTGTTGGTAGACAAAAGTTAGGATTTACGATAAAACGTTAACATTTGAATTAGCTGTTTTTATTAGATTATTGATATCATTATTACTATAATAATTACTAACTAAATACTACGACTACTACTACTTCTACTATTACTACTATTAATAACTTGTACCTCACTGGGATCGATGACAGCGACCCATACCTCATGAGTACCCTCATCCCAATCAGCCTCCAACAACACTGCCGCATCCAGTACTATGACTCTTTTGCCTGGGGGGGTAATAGTATTGGTTAGTTAGTAGTGATAGAAGCGTAAAAGAAGTAGTAGTAGTAGTAGTAGTAATAGTGATGATAGTAGTTACATTAATAGTACTAGTGATAATAATAGTAGTAGTAGTAGCTTCAAAAGAGCTAAAATGTTATAAGCCTATGAAAAGTTAATCTACTTGATAAATTATCATTATCATCACCATCATCGTTTTCATCATCACCATCTTGTCTTGTCTTCTCTTTTATCGCATCATTAAGAAGCATGAGAGGCCCGACTTAGGGAGGTTATTGGCATCTCCGCATATGTCTAGCCATGTTCGTGGCTGACAGTATACGTTGACAGTTTTGGCATTGCTTTGTTTTGTTTCTGTATGTTCTTGCTGGTGTAGGTGTGTTTTGGTGTACTGGTGTATTGTTATGTGTTCTCATGTGTCTAGCCGGATTTGCCTTATTTCTCGAGCCCACACACTCCACATTTGAACCTCTTTCCATCAACCTCTTCTCCCTTACACGTTTTTTGATGGTTTTTCCAAATCGCTTCTTGGTTGAACATTCTTCGAAAGTGTGCACAGGTTATTTCAATTGGCGTTTGCATCATCTTGTGCATTCTTTTCTTATGTATCGCCAGCCCTGTTTTGCTTTTGCAAGTTTTGCCACACCCTTCTGCCTCACATGTGAATTCAGTGGTTGAATGTTTCACAGGCACGTGTAGTGTTTCTCTGCCAGGTAGACGTCGATTTCCACTATTCTGGTGTCCTTGCTGACATTTGTACATTTTCAGCCACTTCTTTCGATTGTTGACCTCGGAGTTCCATCTTTTGCGATCTGTGACTATTTTTTGCAAGTTCTCATGCGAGATTGCTGCATCAGTTAGGAGTTTGCGCCAGCAGCTAAGTGTCGTCTGTCGTCTTCTCCTTGCTTTTGTGAGACCCTCCAGTTCGGCATTCCAACCTAGTACCATTCTCTTTACCAATCTGTCGTCAGGTAGACGCAAAACATGGCCTATGCGCCTGAGGTGAGCTATTTCTATTTTAGTACGGATGCTCTCTACTCCAAGTTGGCGTCTTACGTCCCACATGTTCACATGTTTCTCCTCCATTTCCCTTAACGGCTCCTTGATACCACTAGCCCATATCAATCTATTCCTCCTGTCCACTGCTTTCTGCAGTTGTTTCACTTCTGACTTGTAGAATGGTCTTGTATTACAGTTGAAAAGCATAGTGCTCTCTACACATGTACATCATCATCATCATCGTTATCACCCCCATAATCGTCTTCATAGTCACAATTTTAAAAGGTTAGCCGATATGAAATCAAAAATTATTTTTGACAAACCTTTTTCGAATAACTCTAGAATGTATTTTGTGACAAGGTTGCGAATAGCAGGCCACACTATAGAGTTCAACAATGCTAACTCTGCCTGAATGACATGAGGATGGTTTCAGTGAGAAATTGAGTTAATTTCAAATTGAAAGCACTTTTAGGAGTTTATTTTATTCCCTGAAGCTTCTCGTAAAATGAACTTACATTATCAAGTAGAGGTACAAATATACCACCTTCGTGCAATAAACTCCGAAAAGTGTTTGGCATTTGAATATTTATGTTTGGTTCGAAGAATTAAACTCAAGTTATCATTTGTTCATATAGCTATTTTATTGGTAATATTGCTATTATATGTATAATATTTTATAAAGAAATTAAAAACTAGTGGATTTTTTAAAGTTACATTGTTTAGTTTCACCAATTTAGAAATGGATCAATAAAACGGAAAAAAAATTGTTTCTAAAAACTGCCTTGCTTATAAATATGAATACTTCAATAATTTGAGGTCTTATCACATCAAGACAACAAAAAAGCTGTAACTTTCGTTAAATTGGACCTTATCATTAAACGCTTGCAAAATAAAGAGATCTTCAAACAATAGTAGTTTTCATTATACATTACTTTATAATGGAAACTATGAGTATCCAAAAATCTCTTTATTTTACTTTTGCTTGAGAAATTCAAACATTAGTGTTATTCAAAAAACCCCAATACAAACATTGTCTTTGAAAACGATGGCTCCAAGCTGAGATCTGTCAATCAACTTTGTCTCCTTATTCACCACTCGGTCTCCGAAATGCTGTATTATCTGATAATAGGCTGACGTACCTGGTAAGTAAGACTCGTGCCCTGGAGATTACGTGGGATTATCAAGTTTCAATTTATTTGAAACAACAAACTCTCATTAGAAAACGTACGAAGCCTTTTGTAAGAATGAATTGTACACAAGTTTAATTGTAATAATGTTGAATAAATGCTTTGTGGTTGTTTTTGATACAATTGGTCGGACTAACCTACTTCATAAAAATTGTGCCGTGTTAGTTTGAATAAATTGAATTTACGTTCATTTTAGAGTCCTTTCAAGATTGAAATTATATTTTAAAAAACTACCACGCTCCAGAAATTAACAGCGCCATCATTAACTAACCCAAAACGTCACAGTTGATGACGCCTGCACCGAGGCCCTCAAGCCTTTTGGCAACTGATGATTTGCCACTGGCTATGCTTCCTGTCAAGCCTATGATGTATGGCTCATTGCTTTTGTGAACCTGATGATTAAGATAGATAGATAAATAGATATACAGATTATTAATATTATCACTATCATTACAAAGAGCAGAAAAAACTCAACCCTGAACCTTGGGAGGTCTAAGCAGGGTGCCCAAAAGCCTCTTCCTGGCCTTGGTTGAGCTCACTTTCATCTCAGCATCTCCTTCTTGTTCCCCATCAACCACTAGATTCATCACCTCTATCTTCAACTCACTCATTCCCTGTTGGTTTGTGTGGTGATCCAGATATGGGGAAGATGTTGGAATCACAGGCAGATTTTTTAAATTTTGAGTTGGTTTGTATTAAAGGCTTGTGGGGAGAGAGATATTATAATGAAGTGGCTAGTGGATTGAAATAAGAAGATATGTGATAAAATAAAGATACTTGCTTCTAAAAAAATACACCATTAGGTTTAGTATTGCAATAACTGAAGCTCAAAATGATAGTGAATTATATATATATAAATAAATAAATATATATATATAACTCCAGTAACTGGGGTTTTTACAGCAGTCAGTTTAAATTATTGATAATATAAGGGTAATTTATGAAAAAGGCCATTTATTTGAGACAAATTTTAAGACAGCCAGTCCAAGCATAGCTCCAACTGATGAGTAATAAATAACTAAAAGTAAACTCACAAGTTTTTTCCTTTCTTCATTGACAATGTTTCCTCCTTTCAAAGTCTCCTCACTGACTATCAAACAGTCTATGCTCGGATCTGGAAAATTTTCAATTGATTATATGCTATTTTCATCATTATCATCATCAACATTAGCAGTTGTATTTGGTGTGTATATTTTTCAAGCACCAGGTTAGCCGGATTTAAAAAATAATTGGAATTTATTAATAAAATATTTTGTTACAATTTATTCAGTATTTATTTATTAATTAAATACATTTATATAGTATTTATTCACGAAATCTCCCTATAGTTAAGGGTAAACAGATACAGAATTGATACCTCAATAAGACATACCTGTAACAGTAGGACCAAATGGGTCATAAATGGGAATAAGCTTGGCTTTTTTGGAAGGATCTGAATCTGATAAAAACTCTTTTATAGTTGCTATTCTTTTATCCAAGGGTTCCAAAAGGTCGCATAAAACTTTTTCTGATTTTAATTAGTTAATTAATTTAACTATCAATAGAAAAATTTTTATATAATACAATTTTTATTACTTATTAACTATGTGTTCTTAAAACTTCATTAAAATTTATCAAATATTTGAATAGCATCATATTTTTTTTTAGATTAACAAATTTTTTTCAAACCAGTAAAACATACTCTTATTTATATCTCCTTCAGTCACTCCAATACTCATTTCATGATCAGTTGACAAAAGAGTTTGATTGAGAAGGATTTTATGACCTGCATGAAAATGATCAAAAGTGCCTCCCACACATGAATGATGGAACAAAAGAGGCTCAATATTATTGGGAGTTTCATGGTTGAGCTGCAAGTTTAAGAGTTTTTTTACCTCAAACTCAATAGGATTTTTGTTTGGAAAATATTTTTGAACATATTGTTTGATTTTTTTATCATCATTTTCATCAATGTCTGTCAATACTACTTCATAGTCTTTGCTCAAATTGTGCTGTGGTCTTTTACTTAAAGTAATATTAGTAAAATTTGAAGTTATAAAAACTAAATCTAAATGGTTGAACTCAGTGGCTGCGAGACTGTAAAAACTGTTGATAAATTTTGAAATGGACTTTGTTCTTTTGAGAGGGTAAGTAATGTTAGATAAATCTTTTGTATTCACTAAATGAACGTACAAAAATTTGCTCACATATTCACAACATCTTTTTAGAACATCATCAACTTTGAATGAAGAAGTTGATAAAACTAACAGTCCATTTTTGAACATTTTAAAGCACCCTGCTCAACTAAAAGTTAAATGAATTTGATAATGCAAACTACTAAAGTAGTTTTCAATTTTTTTCTTCATTCTTATTATATAAATCTTAGTTTAAACTAGTTTACAATAATTATTCCAAAATTAATTATGTTAAAAAAAATATTTTATAGTCTGATTCGGACGACAATTAACAAATAAATATTTCTTTGAGAAAAAAATATTATAAACCAATGATTTTATTTTATTCATCGAAAATAATTATTACTTATTGAAATAATTTTATCCTATTTATTGAAAAGTTATGCAAAATTTGTATTCCCATTTTCACAAGTTAATTATTACCAACTTATACTTTAGAGTCAACCCAACTACTTAACGTTATGATTATTATAATTACCACCCCAGTGATACAAAATACGCTTGAAAAGTTTTTAAATTCATTTTAAACATTACTTCAGTTTTCAAATGACATTTATTTTTTTTGAGATCATTTATAAATTTCATTATATTTTTTTAGCTTAAAAGAATAAAACAAAATAAAGTTATAATCCATTTGTATCATGTATTGATCATTTTGATGAGATATCATAACCTCAAATAAACTAGATTCTTTGTTTCCTCGGTAATAACCAGTTCAAATGATTCAACTCGATGTAAATGAAATATAAGAAATCTTCAATAAACACTTATTAAGATTTAAAACAAAATCGAGTCAACAATGGTGCAAACTTGTAGTAACTATTGGAGTTACAATGAAAAATGCTACCAGCAAGTGATGCTTTTAAATAAATATATGTACAGAAGAAATGTGGTCAGTAGAACCAGCTTGGATTGAAGCGACATTTGACTTACTCATGCAGAGGTTTTTCCTTTGGAAGTTTAGAACCCTCGTTATCAACCACCAACTTTGTTTTGTTGCCATCGTTGTGTTTTTGTTCATTGTTGGTGTTTTGATAAAAAAGCTGACTCTGTGTGGAGTTGTGTATGAGAAGTGTTTTAGTGAGATCTGTTTCAGACTTTACTACTTCTTTGGATTTGGCAGCCAGTTTTTTAATGTCTTCATAGCTCTTAGCTCCTGTTGAACACCTACTCAAAGTGCCTTTGAAGCCACCTAACTTGTCCAACATTTCTGTTTCACTTGTCTCTTCATCAATACAATCCTTATCTTCGTTCTTCAAATCATCATTTTTTTTCTCCTCTTGAGCTGGAATATCAGCAGTTTGCTTTTCCGCACCATCTTTGTTAAACACATGATTGTTTGAGATTTGATCATGAGAGTCTATGGCGGCCTGGTTCATCTGACGCGGAGTGTTTTTGTTCTCAACCAGCATGTGCAGACAAGTCATGCAGACAGCCACTGTTTCAGTCTGCGCTGCGGGTGCTGTGGTGATGGGGAATGTTTAATAGAAGTTCAAAAGCACCCCACAAATTCATCATAAACACACGAAAATAACCAAAAAAAATGATTTCTATTAAATATCAAAATAAATGTGGAATACTAACCTCAAAAATTCAAGTTAGAAAAGCAAGATAAAATTTAAATTCAAAAAACTTAAAGGTGTTTTTCTGGTTAATATATCAAAACAAATTCAAAAGATCGTTGAAGATTTCAAAACTTCAATTATCTCAGTACCCGTAGCTCCGAATTTGGCCCTGGGCACCTTCTGGCAACAACACTTCCAACAAAAATGGTGACCACAACAATTGCAGACGTGCTGTTAAGTTTTCAACCAATTATTCTATTTTATTTTCATTAAATTGTTTATGATAAGTTAGCCTTGAGGAATGCCCATATTGAAGAAAATATAGAAAGTTGATTAGATCATTTTTATTTGAAGTTTTTTTAGTTTTTTAGAGACATCGTATATTTTTTTGTAAACTTGAATTTGGTACAGTAAAAACTTCAGATTATGAAGATATTGGAAAAACACTTCGAGAAAATTTCTGTAAAGCTAAAATTTTCAACGAGTAAAACCTTGTCATAATTCGTTATTTACTGTAGGAAATTCAAGTTTGCTCAGTGTTTCTGAAATTAGAATTTGTTTCATTGGCTTTCGATTATGCCATTTCCAATTAAGAATTTCATTTACTATAAATTATTTATTTGAAATTGAGTTTAAGTTTTAATGTCTTACTCTTCTTTTCAAGATAGCTGTGAAAATAACTTTGCATCCGTGACACTTCTCTGCAACACATTTGGATAAGATGTACAACATTTAAAAAAGTTGAACAACCACATAAGTAAGTTGAACAACAATATTTGAGTAAGTTGAACAACGTTTGAGTAAATTAAACAATAGTGCTAGCAACAATGAAACCTGCTAGACTAGAAGGACTGTTCTTGGCTCTCTTCTTAAACTCGATCAGCTTGTCCATAATGGCAGGCACTTTGTGATTAAGAAGATTTCGCTGGATAGACAAAAAGTTGTTTTGTGAAGTTGGCGACAAGGTGGTTGGTGAGTTTTTGTTGAGCAGGTTTCTAAGAGTTAACTTGGGAGACGATTTAACTGAGATGAAAGTTGAGGTATGCGGTGGGTTGTTGGAGGAAGTGGGAATGATAGGATGGTGAAGGTTGTCGACTAAAGAAGGCGTGGAAGAGGCTTTAGACATGGGAGGAACTTGAAGTTGGTCGATGGAATCTTGTGGTTTTGAGTTTGAATTCAACTCGTCAACATCGAGCTTCAAATTGTTGTTTGAGTTGATAGAATTCCTGCCATCTTCTTTGCTTTCAATTTCATGGAAGACATTGAGTATAACAGATACTTCGTCTTCATTGCTAACATCTGCCGTGAATCTACGTCTAAGATTAGGATGCTTTGATTGGATGGAATGCGGTGGTTGATTGGAGTGGAAAGGTTGGTTGGGATCAATTAATTCGTTGGAATGAAAAGCTTGATGAGTTGATAAGTTTAAAGGTTGGTTGAGAGAGGTCAATGCTGAGGTGAGTGAACTTTTGAGTGACTTGCTCTCTAGCACTTGTTCGTGTTCTATCACCTTTTGTGTGTTCAACATTAACTTTTGAATAATAACGTTGGAGTGATGAGATTAATATAGTTATGGAGCTTAAAATATGTGTATGATGAAGTTTAAACATACAAAAACTATATTTTATTAAAGAAATAAATTTACCTTCGAAATTATAACTCAAATATATAATTTTTTAATTCTTAGAGCCAAACGTAAATATTCAAATGTATAAATATTTGAAATAAGAAGAAAAGATGTATCAATGGAAACATAATAACATAACTGAATAAAAGGGAAAGTAATGGAAAAAACTGCTTCATTACATTGTAAGATTCAGACTCAACGCCGTTCAAACTCTCGTTCTGCAGTGGTGTGTATAAGAAGTATATATAAAGTGTTAAAATCTAAATAATCTAGCTAGAATTCTGATTCCAATACTACATTATCGACATATGTGATGGCATGCTAATATAACGATTATGAGGATCACTGAGAGAGACAAATTAAGATCTACAACAAAGTATTCTTATCAAGACAAACTGCCCAAGTGCGTAAACGACGGATCTTGAATGCGGTAATTTCAAGTTAGACGTTACGCGGGCTGGCAGTCTATAAAAATTTTTCCCAAATATCAGCATCATTATCTTTAAACGTCATTTGTCTCTTGTCAAGTGGGGTTTGACGGATTCTTAAGTTTGCATGCTTCTCTTCCAAAAGCCTGGCTCTCTTCTAATACCAGTATTTTTGAAAATTCTTCCACGCTTTTCTTCCAGGTCTTCTTTGATATACCGACTGGTCTACGTCTCTCGAGGTTTATATTGTACACCCTCAGTGTCAAACTGTCTTTTGGCTTCTTTAATATATGGCCAAAGCACCTCAACCTTTGACTTCTAAGTCTGGTTTCTAACCGTGGTATACCAAATATTTCCACCAAAGGATTCCCTCGTTGCCCGCTAAACTTCATGCCAACCAGTCGTCTCAGCAACTCATTTTCGTTCCTTACCAGTGTTTCAACCAAATTCTGTGTTAAAGCCTATGTCTAACTTCCATATAATAAAACAGGTCTGATGCATGTATCATGTATGCCTGATGATATTTCAGTAGAATCATATTGCTCCGTAGAGAGCCTGAGATATTTCTCCAACTCAACCACGCCGCATCAATCCTTCCTCTTACTGTCCTCTCAATGTCATTGTCGCAATCAAAACAATTTCCTACTGGCGATCTCTTCTACCACCTCACCATCTTCGTGTTTGGAGCTGCTTTCAGAGTCATCAGTATTATGAGATTTATTAGAGTTACATTTAGGACATATAAAGTTTTTATTTAGTATAATATTTTTCAAACCAGAACACCTCTTATGACACCATTTTTTACATTTATTGCATAATATTGAATTACTACCTACACCTTTACCACAACAACCACATGGCCACCTACCCCAGTTTACTTTATTAACACTTATTTTATCTTTAAACACGTATTTCGTTTTTTTATATTGATTTTTAACCCTCGCAACTCCATCGCACCTTTCCATTTTATAAACAGACTTTTCACTTCATTCTTTGATTCTGCCATGAGCACTAGATCGTCCGCATACATTTCCCAAAAGGCGCCTTTTCTACATTCTCTCGTGGCTTCCTCCATTACCAGAATGAAAAACAAAAGGTTTAAAGCAGACCCTTGGTGAACATCAACTTTTATTGCAAATTCCTTTGAGGTTCCATTGAAGGTTTTCACTCTTGAGTTCGTGTTCACATATAGTGCCATAATTAATTGAACCATTCTTTCTGGCACATTTTGTCTTCTAAAGGCCCATTCTATCACTCGTCTCGGCACCCTATCAAAGGCTTTTTCTAAATCAACAAAAATATGATGTAATTCCTTTTTCATGCCACCAGATTTTTTTTGCAATTGTCTCAGCACAAACAATCCATCTATTTTGCTTTTGCCCAAACTGACTCCGAGTTGATTTTCATTGATGGTAAACATTTTCCTCAACCCAACTTCCAGCACCTTCTCCCACACCATCATGCTCTGCTCTAGAAGCCTTATGTCTCAATAATTACCAAAATCTAGTGCAGCACCCTTACCTTTGTACACAACCACAGTATCACTATCCTCCCATTCATTCGGACATTTTTCATTGAAAATAATTTTTTCGAAAATTCTCCTCAGTTGGTTTACACCAACTTCTTCCGTCATTTTTATCAGATTGTTTGTTACTTTTGAAGGGCCAGCGGTTTTGTTATTTTTTATTTTCTTCAGCGACCTTGAAGCCTCATCTACTGTAACGTTTAAATAAATGGCGTTTTTTTGTAAATTATGCTATGAATAGTATCAATGATCTAGGCCGATTGTTGTCAACCTTATTACTTTAACATGCACAGCAGTATAATCTAATATGGTTTAGATATCTAAAAACAACAACAATAATAATATTATTATTATTTTATTAGTATAACTAGTAGTAGTAATAGTAGTAGTGATCGTGGTAGTAGTAGTAATAGCAGTAGTAGTAGTAGTAATAGCAGTAGTAGCAGCAGAGTATTTGTAGTAGTAGTAGTAGTAGTAATAGCAGTAATGGTAGCAAGCGTAGTAGCAGAGTAGTAGTAGTAGTAGTAATAACAGTAGGGGTAGCAGAGTAGTAGTAGTAGCAGTAGTAGTAATAGTAGTAGTAGTGGTAGTAGTAGTGATCGTGGTAGTAGTAGAAATAGTAGTAGTAATAGCAGTAGTAGTAGCAAGCGTTGTAGCAGAGTAGTAGTAGTAGGAGTAATAGCAGTAGTAGTAGCAAGCGTAGTAGCAGAGTAGTAGTAGTAGTAGTAGTAGTAGTAATAGTAATAGTAGAAATAGTATGAAATATATAGTAGTAGCATATAGTTGAAACCTCAGATAGGTCAGAAAGAATATTATCGTCAATGAAGTTGGTTCCTGCAGACACCTCACTTCTTCTACCTTCCTTCCATAGATGGTTCACTTAGAAAAAAAAATTATTAGTGTAACTATTATGACAAAAGTATAACTAAAAATTAAAGGGAACTTTAGTGAGAAATATTAGCCTTTTGTGTAAATAGTATAATTTTAGTATAGCTAAAAATGTGAACTACTATTAGTATAACCAAAAATAAGAATAACCATAATACAATTTAAACAAAAACAATAAGAAAAATAGTTTGAAATTAATAAAAACAATTCTTAGTGTGACTGATGTGTCTCGTACGATGAGACAAAGACGTTGAGTGAGTATTAATAGAAATAATAATGATAATAATAACTATTATTATTATCATTATTATTATAAAAATCATAATGATAATAATAATGATAATAAAAATAATAGTTCAAATACGAGTGGTAGGTATCATACTATGGAGCACAGGCTTCAGAATGCAGAGAATGTTGACAAGGAGAAAAATTGACGATCGTAATGGGAGAAGGGTGAAGATGAGAAATGGGAAACAAAAAAAAGTGTATGTCCTATAGGGGTGGTTATTATAGTCATTGTTATGTACTTTGAGATAGGTAGATAGATAGATAGATAGATAGATAGATAGATAGATAGATAGATAGATAGATAGATAGATAGATAGATAGATAGATAGATAGATAGATAGATAGATAGATAGATAGATAGATAGATAGATAGATAGATAGATAGATAGATAGATAGATAGATAGATAGATAGATAGATAGATAGATAGATAGATAGATAGATAGATAGATCTTCTTCTTCTTCAGCTGCATTCATCCACCTTCAGGCAGGTGCAGAAAGGGTATGTGTTGCTGTTTTTTGACATTTCTTCTTATGATTCGGCATTCCTTGTTTTTTGAATTTATTACCACAGAATTGACAAATTATTGTTGCTTGAAAGTCAGTGGTATGTGATAGTCTGATGTGATTCGCTAAACCAGTCTTGCTAAGGCAGACCTTGTTGCATTGAAGACATTTAAGATCTGTTATAGTCTCTGAGTTTTCTTTCTTGCGGTCCTTTTTTTCCTTTTCTTTATCTTCTTTGAACTGGTTTAACGCATTCAACTTAACGTTGACCTTTTTTCGCCATTGGCTTCTGTTTAGGGCTTTAGTTCTCCATGATGAAACCATATTTAGGCTTTTTAGGTCAGCATTCATAACATCATGCCATCTTTGACGTTGTTTTCCATGAGGTCTTTTACCTTCTTCGAATTTACTGACTAATAATTGTTTTGGAAGACGTGTATTTTCCATTCTCTCGATATGGCCAAGCCATCTACGCTGGAGTATTGTTTCAACGCGTTCGATGTTTGCACGTCTTCTTAGGTCAGTATTTCTTAATTTTTCGAAAAGCGACAGACCAAGTATTGTTCGTATGCAGCGATTGATGAAGGTATTTAAACGTTGAATGTGATGATTAAGTGGGGCCCAGGATTCACATCCGTATAATAAAACAGGGAGTATCACAGCCTTGAACAGTCGGAATTTTGTACTGTGTTTGATTGCAGGCTGGTACCACACCAGTTTATTTAAGCAACCAAAAGCTATTGATGCTTTATCGACTCGAGCGTCCACTTCTGCGTTTAGTTCTACTTTATATGTGAGAATGGCTCCCAAATACTTGAATTGTTTCACTTCTTCTATGTTTTTTCAAAAAATTGTTACTAGAAGTTTATTTCTGGGAGTTTTTTCTGTTTTGGCAATATTGTCATTCGTTTTGTTTTGTCAATGTTTATTTTCAAACCAAAAATTTTCAAATTGTTTTTTATTGTGTTCATAAGACAGTTCAATTCTTCATAGTTCGTACCGATCATAACCATGTCGTCTGCGTATAGGAGGTGTTGCACTGTTGTACGACTATCTAGTTTACATTTGTTGTTCATTAAAGGAGCTTTGATGTTATACATAATTTTTGCTCCAATATTCTTGTGGTTTTCTAATGCGCTATTTGTAATTGCGTTTAGATATAGATTGAACAATAAAGGAGATAGTATGTCGCTTTGTTTTACTCCTGATCTTATTGGAAATTCTTTGGAAGTTTGGCCTTCATATCTAACTACTCCTTGAGTTTCTTCATGGAAGGCTTTTATGATGTTTATGATTTTGCTTGGCAGGTTGTATGAATGACGCAAAACCTTCCATAGTGCATTGCGATTTATGGAATCATATGCTTTGCACAGATCAATGAAGGATAGGTATAAAGATGTGTTATACTCTTTGGCTCTTTGCATTATTATTCGTAAATTAAATAATTGGTCACTGCAACCCCTATGTGAGCGAAAGCCACATTGACTTTTGTTTAGCTGGGAGTCCAATACTGGAATAAGCCGGATAAGATAGATAGATAGATAGATAAATAGACTCACAAGAAGCTGAGGGCATGCTGGTCCCATTTGATGAGAGAGTACACCCTGATGATGGTGCTGTTAATGTTCTTCAGAGTTTTCTCTAACAAGCCCAAACTGATTTTATAATAAAATTTATTATATTTATACTATTATACTATGAATTTCAATTTTGATAATATATAATATAATATAAAATTTAATATTTATATTATTATATAATAAATTTCAATGATATTTATATGTTATGAACAATTTATATGTTTTATCTCAACACTTATAACAATAAAAAATGATAGTAATTTTATCAGAATATTTTTATGAAGGAAGTATTTGTATAGAACATTATTGAATTTTATTGAAAGATACATGACTTGGTAATATTGGCTTGCAATACAAAAAACTTTTTGTTGTCTTACAAGAGTTAATAAATATTATTTTTTATTTAATAATGTTTAAGAATATTATGATATAATCCTCCCATGATTGACACTGTGGATAACAATGGTGAGATTGATTATTTATAAAGATCAAGTCTTAAGAGATTAAAAGTGAATACTGACATGATTCTTAAGTCTCTCATGTTGACTGCTTGTGAGACGTTGTTGTATGCTGCATCTGGGTCCATGTTCGGCAACACCTTTACAAAAAGTCTGTGCTTTAAGTTCAAAATTCCCACTAAGCATGCAAAAGTATATATCCCTGAAATTGCAACCAGAATATCTCCTGCAAATACATTTTTAAATATTCTCTTCATAAGAGTTTTTTATAATATTTATAACCAAGATTGTTTTGAACTTGACTGAGAAACAAAAAAAATTTCTCACTGGTGTCAGATTCAATAATTAAGATGTTGATGAAAACAAGAGTCAAACAGGATAAAGGTATATTATGCCATCTGTTGTTCAATAATAACATTTTTAATAAATAAATTTCAAAAATTGCAAAACTAAAAATTTTCTTTTTCACCTCAGCAATTTGCTAATGTGAATAATGATTGTGGTTAAAGGCTGAACGATATACATAAAGTGTCGAGTTTGATCTACAACATCCCTGATGTCCAAACGCTTTTCATTAAAATCTCCAAAATTTTTATACAAATAATTCTCTTCCATAATGATCTCAAATGTAGAATTCTTAAATCAAACTTCAGTTTTTTTTTTAAACATTGGTAAACAAAGGTTTTTAAAAATTTACAAAAGTAGATTAAAGTTACAAGTAACAGTAATAAAAGTTTATAAAATAATTTGAATGATAATGCTAGTTTACTATGCATCAAAGTAAATTTTAGATTATTTCACATTAATATTCTAAAATCTTTTCGTTTCACCACAAAATTTTATGTTAATACAAGTAGTATTCATTCTAGCGGCTCACATTCCTTTACACTCTAAGGCTTTTAATGACCTTGAAAAGTAACACCTTCTCTTCATTAAATTGGAACACCTTCCAAAACACACTTCCTTCCACTGGGTCCGTCCATAGATTCTCGGGATCAAGCTTTGTAGGAGTTTTTGCAGTCAAAAAAACGAAGTTCAGTATAAGTATGAATGTGGAAAAAGGGCATGAGGGTGAACGATGTAAAGTAGATAAAATTTCATTAAGATATGATCGGATGGAAATGATTTGTTGGTTCTTATTTAAAATAAAATGAGACAGTCCTTATGATCTAAGATAGCTTTTAATGGATTGATGAGAGGTTGTGTTTAATTTTATGTTGTGCGTTGTTTGTATGTAGTTGAGTACAAAAGTCGAGTGCATTTTTTTGAGTTTAGATGTTATTTTTTTAGAAATAATATCATTTATGTCATTTTTCAAATATATTTTGTGTTTAGCAATCTTAGGTGTTCAGTTTATGACTTGATGAAATGAAGAGGATGAGAGGGAAGATAAGCTTGCTGGCTGGTTCGCATGAAGAGCAAGATGATATTACATTAGAGGTGTTTTAGTTATGTTGGGTAGAGTTATATGTTTTTGTTTTATTTTATTGTGCGAAGTGATGTAATTTGTATGATTTTTAGTATTTGAACTGAAGAATTAGATATAATGAGACCACAGAACCAAAAAAGATCATAATCTTTTTTAGCCAAAGTAAATACTGCGAATAATTTGAACATAAAAGGTAATTTTTTTGTATACAAAACTTGCCGTTAACAAAGTAACATCAAGTAGGTCATGATTCAATTCTTTGAATTTTAACGTTACTTTGTTAACGAAAAGTTTTTACTCAATATAATTACTTTTTGTGTTCAAATGATTTGTAGTTAAAAAACATTTAAATATGAATCTCAGCGAAATCTTTTTATAGTTATTGAGAATCAAACTTGATATTCACTCAATTTTCTTCTAGTTATTTTTTCACAAATAATGGCGGCTTTCTTGACGTATATTTTTTTAGTAATCGAAAATATCATTTTATTGTATAATTCATTATTAACAAGTAATTACAAGCTGAGATAATCGCATTTTTAAATTTTCCCCAAAACACACTCATTATTTCATACGCAAATTGCTAGCAAACTAATGTTGGAAAATGCAAAAAATTTCAACATTTATCGACAATTTTGAAAAAAAGTGCAAGGAAGGGCACTGAAGTTTTACAAAAATGCAACTCTTAAAAAATTTTCGATACGTTCAACTTTTTCAAAAGGGCTGTGTGATTTTAAAAGCCCTGTATTATGAAATATATATACTTACTTGACAGCCTATAAAATACTCTCTTAAAAATAATAAAAGTTCTTCTGATTGTTATATTATTTCTTTATGTTATATTTGTGTTATAGTATTTTATATTTATTATAAACTTTTGAAAAAATTTTTTAAATTCCCATAATTTGTTCACAGAAGCCGAGTGGATTAGTGTGAACAAATGCAAAAAGTACAAATACTTTGTATTGAAAGTCATTAGAAATCACTTGATAATATGAAAGTTCCTTAAGAAAAGCTTCGTGTATTAAGTTAAATACTTAATATAAGTCTAATCTCATGCTATGAGACAAAAGACGTTGAAAGAATAATAATAATAATAATAAAATTAATAATAAAATGAATACTTTGTGTTTGTTTCCCTGACATATAGCGATGTGTTTACAAAACTAAAAACAATTCAAGACGATTTCTCGAGACAAAACGTAAGAAAAAAACATTTATTTGAACAAAAAGTTTGAATTCCTGAAAGTACTTGACATATGAAACAATCAAAAATGATAAAATTCGTTTTTATAAAATGGGATGCGTGATAATGTTCTCATAAATGTGTCTTGCTCTCCTTCATTGAGTCTTCTTTGTAGCTAAGCTCAACTGTCACATCCAGCAACTTTCTCATCATCACCGACTGGAACTTAAAGCAAAGAAAGGCATGAGTAATAAAAATAATTATAATAAAAAAAATAATATAAATAATAATTTAAAAAATGAATTATTATTTTATTAAAACTTAAAACTTAATGAAATGACAAAAAAAATATCAAAAACGAGTAAAAACTTGCAATAACAACAATCATCATCACATCATCAAAGGAACATAATATCAACAACCAACATCAAAACAACCCCAATCAACATCACAACAACATCAACACCGCAAAAATATCAAAACCACAACAACATCAACACCAAAACAGCCTCGCAGCAACATAAACACTGCAACAACATCAACACCGGAGCAACAATATCGACATCACAACATCATCACAAAAAGCAACCTGGCAATCCCCCTGCTCAAGCAAGTGCTTCTTGGAGTAAGAAAGACGGTGTATGGAGGCTAGGCACCGACACATGTCTGCAGAGCTGGGACCAAAACCGTCTGGCTCCGTGTTTTCATTCTGCAGTGGTTAAGTGGGTATCACTTGAAGATTTTTCCACAAACAACTTGGTGAATTGAGTTTAATGATATATATTCCAATAAAATTTTTTTTGACTTTATTCCACGAATATGAACTTACATTATCAAGTGGAGGTACAAATATTTGTACCTCCACTTGATAATGTAAGTTCATCTCACAAAATGCTTCATGGAATAAAGTCAAAAAAGTGTTTTCATTTGAAAATTTATGTTTGCATTTAAGAATTAAAAGGTGTTTAATGAATACTTAGTGTTTTGTTTCACATACGAGTGTCGTAAAAAGTACAGAAAAATTTTTGATTGTTGAATAAGTTTTAGTTAATAATAATAATAATAAAATAATAATAATAAAGTAATAATAACAAACATACAGAAACGCTGTTGATGAAGTTGACGATACTGGGTCTGAGCTTTTGGAGGTCAGGGTTGTAACACTTCATGTCTGCCTCCTGTGGTTGGTTGAGACTGTTGATATCACTAGTAGCATTAACAATCACCTCAAAACCTTATGTTGATATCACTAGTAAAATTAACAATTGTCTGCAGAGACCATTGCTTTCCAAAAGCCGTTTAATTATCTACCTACCCCGATAAAAAGCTCATTGGAGCTATCTCAGTTGCTAGTATGAACTACAAACCACCACAAACTTACCACTCCGCTTCCACCATTAAACATTAAACATCACACAACCCCACACCATACTGCATCAAACCACCACACAACAACAACCCACCCCACCACACAGTACTACAATGCAACATGCCACAACATTCATATCACTCTTTCACCCACCTTCTCACATCATACCACTCCACCTTGCTCCTTCCCATATCTCCCATCCCTACCCCAAACAAAACCACAAACTCTAGCATAAAACCACACCGGACCCCCACTCTACTTTCCCACATAACACCCTCTCTCCCCTACCACATCCCTTTACCTTCCCACCATAACTCATCCCACAACCCATCACACCGCAACACAAGCCCTCTACTCACACGATACCTCTCCTACCACACCAAAATCCCCAAATTCCAACATGAACATATACCGAATCACCTTTAAAACACCCCACACCACACCAGACAACATCCCCACTCTCTCCCCCAAACCACAACTCTACCACACACCACCTACCTTGAACTCAGTGAGGTTGGACAGCTTTATAAGCCAATTTGTAAGGTACTTCAGCATCCGTAACGACAATGGGGACGGGTTTTCTATAGTGGAAATTTTTACGCTATATCATTGATAATATGGGACACAAACACAAAGTTATTTTTTAACTAAATTTACTAATTAAGTATAATATCTTAAATCGAAGTGTAGGATCAACAAACACAAAGTATTTATTTAAATAAAGTCACGAAGCTTTTCGTAAGACTAGCTTACATTATTAAGTGATAAACTATTGGGATTTTGTTAGCTCAATAGCTACACTTTGTGTACTTAATGTCGACCCACGCGGGATCAAACCCGGTAATTTTAAATAATCTGATGCTCTGCCCATGAGCTATACGGGCTTAATAGTAAAATAATATTGAGATAAGTGTAAATAAAACAAAAATTTTTTACTTTGATATTTTAAACTACACTAGTTCTTCTGTAACAAAGTTCGAGTTTCCATAATCAAAATTATATCTATCACACTAAACACTGCTACTACTACTACTAATAAAAATAAATAACGATAAAACTAAGATCATAATGAAATAGCACCAATAACCATTATCTTTTGCATCATTATTATCCACTTCATATAGATAGATAGCAAGATTTTAAAGCCGGTTTAATCCCCACTATACTGAGGGTAGCCAGATTTAATCCATTTGCTAAACATTTCCTGAAATTTTATATATTCTTAACCTCCATTATTTCCGACCAAACGCATCTTTCTTTTTCAAGTCAACTTTACCAATTTCTGAAACTATTTTGTTTTTTCCATTTTACTTTCGGTCTGCCCTTCTTTGTTGAACCATCAATTTTAAAAGTGAGTGCCTTTCTTAAAACATTCCCCTGATCCTTCCTCATTACATGACCAAACCATCTTACACTGCTAGCTTTAACTAATGGCTCTAATGTTTCTTTTAAAGCTAACCTATCAATAAAAAATTTACTTTTAAAGCTATCTGATAATTTCACTCCATATACACTTCATATACAATACAATAAAGAATATGCCTAGAGGCATAAATTTCATTAGTTCCCAGGTTATACACCCAGTAACTGAAGTGGATATCAGTCTCCTAACCATCTCTTCCTCTAATCTATTGGGTGGCTGCACATTTTTCATCCTATATGTTTCTATATTCCTTTAACAGTTTTAGGTAAAGGACTTTCAGGCAGCAAAGGAGCTTTCCAAATTGAGCTACAATACTACTCCAAAACTTAAAAAATTATTAATTTAATAAAATTATGCTGCCATACATGTCCCAGCAACTGGGGTTGACAGCAGTCAGTCTAGATTATTGATACTATAAGTATTGTTAAAAATAATTCATTTCAATTTTAATAACAATTATAATAATAATAGCAAAAAACAGCAAAAAAAAATTAAAAATAATAGTTATCATCATTATCATTATAATAATAAGTGATAAAAAACAAAACAACAATAATAGTAAAAATAATAATGTAAATAATATAAATAATAATAATAATAATAATTGTAATAATAATGATAATAATAACCTGTGATGAGGTTGTGAGAGCGTGGTTTTGTGAGTGCAGGCCCAATAAACCTCAGAAAGAGGAAAGCGCTGTGTTTGATTGGGCGTTGAAATGGGTTTATATAATAATAACAACAACAAGGATAATGAAAGTATAAATAATAATAATAATAATAATAATAATAATAATAATAATAATAATAATAATAATAATGTAATAGTGATGAAAATACTGAAAATGATAATAATAATAAAAATAATGGTAATAAAAATAATAATAATAATAATAAAAATAATGGTAATAAAAATAATAATAATAATAATAATAACAATGATTTTGGAACTCTATCATATTGATACTGAGTTTCAAGAGCACTATCGGTGCTAACGATATCATAAAGAACAAGTGTATGGAAGCATGTTTTTCACACGTACCTGAATGTTATGCGCATACAACCAAAACACATATGATACAACACAAAAGCGTAGTATAAAAAATACCTGCAATATACCTATAAATACATATATAAATACATACCTGTTAGTTATAAATTCACAAAACAAAAGCATATAGTCAACCCATAAGCCACACAAGCCTAAGTTACATATACAACATAAGCAACAGATAAAAAATGTGACAACACGTGGATTTCACAACTGTATAAACACACGCGCACACACACACACACACACACACACACACACACACACACACACACACACACACACACACACACACACACACACACACACACACACACACACACACACACACACACACACACACACACACACACACACACACACACACACACACACACACACACACACACACACACACACACACACACACACACACACACACACACACACACACACACACACACACACACACACACACACACACACACACACACACACACACACACACACACACACACACACACACACACACACACACACACACACACACACACACACACACACACACACACACACACACACACACACACACACACACACACACACACACACACACACACACACACACACACACACACACACACACACACACACACACACACACACACACACACACACACACACACACCACACACACACACACACACACACACACACACACACACACACACACACACACACACACACACACACACACACACACACACACACACACACACACACACACACACACACACACACACACACACACACACACACACACACACACACACACACACACACACACACACACACACACACACACACACACACACACACACACACACACACACACACACACACACACACACACACACACACACACACACACACACACACACACACACACACACACACACACACACACACACACACACACACACACACACACACACACACACACACACACACACACACACACACACACACACACACACACACACACACACACACACACACACACACACACACACACACACACACACACACACACACACACACACACACACACACACACACACACACACACACACACACACACACACACACACACACACACACACACACACACACACACACACACACACACACACACACACACACACACACACACACACACACACACACACACACACACACACACACACACACACACACTTGGAACTTGGAAGTGCGTTATCCACTTGACAGTAGGTGCACTGAAGATTGATTTCTGGAACATTTCTTCACGTGGTTATGAAGTCCTTGTTTTTTGAAAACGTTATTGCAATTCGGGCAATGTTGTAATGATGGTGCTTTGTGGACTTGGCGAATGTGGTTTGTCAGACCTGCCTTGTTGACCGCTATTTTGTTGCAACCTGGATGCTGGCATTGGAATGGAGAGCTTTTGGAGTGAACATCAAAAATATTTTTTTTCAAATCTTTTTTTGATTGCTCGTTTCTTTCAGCTTCTTCATTTATTTTTTGCGATAGCGATTTGATATTTTTGCGCCAATCGTTTCTGTTGCGAGCTTCTGTTTTCCAGGTGTCAATAATGTTTAGCTTTTTTAGGTCTGTATATATTAGGTCATGCCATCTCTTCTTTTGACCACCTTGAGACCGTGAACCTTCAGCAATTTTGCTCACCATTAATTTCTTCTGGAGCCTTGAATTTTCCATTCTTTCCAAGTGCCCAAGCCACTGGAGTCTTCTTCGTTGAATCATCACGTCAACTCGCTCTATTTTTGAATTACATCGTAGTTGGGTGTTTCTCAGTTTGTCCCAAAGAGAAGTCCCCGTGATGATTCTCAGACACCTGTTTGTGAATACTTGGAGACGCTGTATGTGGCATTGAAGAACATTCCAAGTTTCGCTGCCGTATAATAGAGTTGGTATTATAATGGCTTTGAAAAGTTTCAGTTTGGTGGAAACTTTTATTTTTCGTTGATACCATACCAACCGACTAAGGCTGCGAAAGACTTGGGATGCTTTATTTATACGTGATTCAACTTCTGCATCGACTGTGTTGTCACTGAGCGGATTAAAAAAAGAACATACAAAGCTGGCTCAAACTTAATTACCTAACTTATACATCAACTTGAAAAAATATGAAACAAACATCCAAATATATTCAAAAAGCATTAAACACAAAAAAATCACTGCGTATTGCTGATAACGTACCAGTGCAAAACCACACCAAATCCTTAGTAAAAATGAAGATTGAAACACACACACACACACACACACACACACACACACACACACACACACACACACACACACACACACACACACACACACACACACACACACACACACACACACACACACACACACACACACACACACACACACACACACACACACACACACACACACACACACACACACACACACACACACACACACACACACACACACACACACACACACACACACACACACACACACACACACACACACACACACACACACACACACACACACACACACACACACACACACACACACACACACACACACACACACACACACACACACACACACACACACACACACACACACACACACACACACACACACACACACACACACACACACACACACACACACACACACACACACACACACACACACACACACACACACACACACACACACACACACACACACACACACACACACACACACACACACACACACACACACACACACACACACACACACACACACACACACACACACACACACACACACACACACACACACACACACACACACACACACACACACACACACACACACACACACACACACACACACACACACACACACACACACACACACACACACACACACACACACACACACACACACACACACACACACACACACACACACACACACACACACACACACACACACACACACACACACACACACACACACACACACACACTCATGCATATAGGCACAAACCTTACAACCCTGATCCTGGTTTGTTGATCGTCCCACTTCAATGATACCCTGCTCTTCAGACAATAGAAGAGGTGCCTTAATACTCTGGGAAGTTATCATTGGTGAATATATAAAAATATCGTTAAGCACAATGTTACTGGATCAACATAACAAGATGCCATGGATGATGATGCAATATATGAAGATATTGGTGATGAGAATGCTAATGAAGTTACGATTGGTGAATATTATGATGCTAGATGATAAGCTTTTTTTAAAAACATCATCATCATCACCACCACCATCATCCTTATTCCAATCACCATCATCATCCTTATTATAAATAAATATTGAGTGAAAAACCAGTGAGCTCATTTGATACATAACTAATGTACGTTATACGACAATGGTGGTGATGATGTTAATGATGATGAGGATGACAACTATAATTATTAAGTACAAAAAAGCGGAAATGTATTTAAATGAATTAATGTATTCAAAGCCAACGGTCGACTTGAATAAATAAAATTTTCAATTTGATCTTAATTTTCAAAGAATAACAATCACATGAAGTGTATTATTATTGATTTAAAAACAATAACGAATAGAATTTTTTAGAGACATCTTATGTATCTTTTTTTATATTATTTGAATAACTTTTTATGTTCAATTTTTCATGAAGAATTTTTGATACATTTATTTTAAAAAAACTACAATTTTCGATAAGTACAACCTCATCAAAAATCATTTATGAAACTTATCGAAAATTTTAGTTTTATTGAAATAAATGTGTCGAAAATTCTTCATGAAAAATAACGAAAACATCATTTATACTACAAATAATAGTGATTAATTTCGTACAAATTACTTCAGATTACTGCAAAAAATTCAATTTCACAAAGAACATAGAATGTCTCTAAAAAAAGGATAATAATAATAATAACAACAACAATAATAATAATAATAATCAAACAACGCATAACACACGGTGGAATAGCGTCCAAAGAGTTGATGATGTCGTTAAGCAGGTCTGAGAAAAGGTCCCGTATTAGACGTTTATCCGGCTCTGCGCTATTGGGGTTCTGTGGGTGGTGGAGTGTTTAAAAGTGGAAAGATCCCCCTAATGGGAAGAGTTATGCAATTACAATTACGAATATGTTTAATGTGACGTTATCTTCAGGAGTTTCGTGGCCATATAATTATTATACAATAAAAAAAAACATAAAAAATATAAAACTAAATTAAATAAAAAAGTTTGGTATGGTGCTTATGTTTTGAGGGGGTTGGTATAGAAGCCGGTGAAATGATGATGATGATGATGATGATGATGATGATGATGAAGGTGATGATGATGAAATGATGATAATGGTGATGATGAAACGACGTAATGGGGTAGATAACGTTTTAAAAACACGCCAATGACTAACACCACATTATGAAAGTAATGAAGATAACCCATTAACTACTTAATACTAATTAGCTATATTAATACTGATGTCATCATCATCATCATCGTTTTACGTGCGTTTCCATGCTAGCATCAATGCATGACCATTTTCATGGTAGGTCACTATATTTCTAAATATATAACTATATCAAAATAAATGCCTTCAAGATATGTTCAAATATACATATAATTACGAATCCTCCCTCTCGTACGCACTCATTGCCTCTCCACCAACCTCTCTTCCTCCCCCAACCTTCTTCCCCTTATTAACCTCCTTTTGGCCCCCATTCAACCCCACCCTCCTTTCCTCCCTCCACCCCTCATTTACCTCAGCGGATGTTTTAAGAGTTTTATTGATGGTGGCTTGAGTGGCTTTGTGTAGGAAGTTAGAAGCAACCATATTCATGTATGCATCCATCAGAGATGTGCCGAAGCTGTTGCTTCTAAAAAGGTTCTCTTTGTTCTCTGGAGGTGGTGGTGGTTGGTTGTTTGGTTAACATAGTACTTTTTGTAAGAGTTGGTTATTTGGTTGATTGAGCTGAAAAGGGGTGATTGGACGATGATGATGATAACTATTAAAATGATGATAACAAAAAGGATGATGATGATGATGATAATAACGATGATGATGACGATGATAAAGAACCAGAGCTAACCTTCCCGATCGATATCCCTCTCAATAAACTTCTTGATGAGACTGATTTCCTGGCCTTGGTGCCTGTAGAGGTTCAGAAGGGAGGTGGCCAAGAGGTTTTTGTCCTGCACGTTTTTGCTACACAATTCCTCCAGCAACACTACAGCTCATCTTCTTGTCCATGCTGATTGATATTGTTCGTTGCATGTTCAAGGCATGAAAATGAGTTTATTTTTATTGGAAAGATTTGCAAACACTAAATATTTTCGTTTTCTTTAAATAACTACATTATACTCAAGTACGAATTTTAATAATTATAATATATTATTTATATAAATATAATAATTTTTTACTACTGCTAATTTTGTTAATGTTAATTTTTTAACGAAAAGCTTTATACTCAATAAAATTACTTTTTGTGTTCAAATATTTTGCACAATTTTATTAAGACTTGTAATTTACGAAGAAAATTTGCTTTAGAAGCGCTGTAAATGAAAATATTCACAAGAAAAAACAAAAAATTAGAAAAAACTTTATATTCAAAGAATATAATACAAAAAATAAAATAATTTGAAAAAATAACAACGTAAGACAGAAAAACCAAAAAAACCACGGTGACTTACAGTCTTGAGAGTAGAGTATTGAGAGACGGGCATAATGAGCTCGTGTCTAAATCTATGGGCCACCCTTACCCTGCACGAATCAACCACATGCCACTTCTCCACCTCCATGTCTGGCTCCAGCTTGTCTATCTTGAATTCTATGCAGTCTGGAGTGAAGTGGTGTGGGTGAGAGTGGTGTAAGTTGTAAGTAGGTGGTTGGGTGGTTTGTGGGGTGTGGAGGGGTGGTGTATGGTTTGTAGTTTGTGCGATAAGGCAGTGGTGTATGGTGGATGGCTTGTGTGGTTTTTGTGAAATAGGGTGGCAAAGATGAATGGTTATTGTGAGACAGGTGGTTTGTGTGAATTGGTGTAGTTTGAGATGGGTGGTTGGAAGGGGTGTATTGAAAAAATAAAATGAACAAAATGACAATTAAATAAAAAAGAATAACAATAAAAATTGAATAAAAAAAATAACAATAACAAAAAAGCACCTAATTCTTTATCCTTAGACATCTTCTCTTTACTGTAGATGGAGATTTTGAAAAAATCCACGTCGGAGGGAATATCTCTGAGAAAAGTTGGTAGGTAGGTGGATGGTGGTTGTGTGGGTGGATAGTGGTTGTATGGGTGGGTTGTTGTGTAGGTGGGTGGTGGTATTTTCTTCTATTTGTTGGTTTCATAGACTATTCACACCGTTGGTTTTTTTTTTTATAATTTAATATTTCTCGTTTGTGTTCAGTATAATTTTTTTATTGCTTCATTGAAATTCAAAAATTAAAATTACAAAACATAAAAAATTAAATATTAAAAAATATACAAAATTTAATTGCTACTACACACCTGCTAACATGCTAATGTTTAATGGTAGCATAGAAACGGACGTAAAACGATGATGATGGTGAGGTCATACTTACCAAAAATTGTAACTTAATTTTTAATAAATTTATCAAAATTTCTCAAATTACGTTTTACAGATAATTACAGCACAAAAATTATTATAATGCAAAACAACAGCTAACTCAACTCAAAACAACAGAACAATGTAATGATAACCAACTAGCCACAATTAAATGAATATACTCAAGAAAACAAATAAATTTCATTAAATATCTTAATAAAATTTATCTGTGTTCGTGAATATAACACATAACACTACAACAAAACAGCCACCACAAAAAACAGGAGATAACCAACTCTATGAGAAATTCTTCATCCCAGACCTTCTCACTGTTGATGATCTGTGTTCTAGCCACCTTAGCATCGTTCAGCGAGATGATGCAGTAAGGATGAGGATGGGGATGTTTGGAAGTGAATTTGACGTCGCATATCTTTATGTGTAAGCTGCGCAGCTCCGTTAGAGACTGCGTCGATTTGGACTTCTTGTTGTCGTTGTGTTGTTGCTGCGGCAAACTGCAGTGCGTTCTTAACTTCTGCGCCCATTCCTGATGTGGTGTGGGTTGTGGTGTTTTGTAGTGGCATTTTTTGATGCTTGAATTGAATTGATGTTTAATCAATAAATAATACTACTATCGTGAATAATGATGTTATGAGTAATACTAATAAAAACAATAATAAGAATAAGTTAATAATATATTAATAATAACAGAAAAAACCATTTGAACAGCCCTAGAAATAAACTAGGACCCTATATACACATAATAAATACATAAAAAACCCACAAAATTATTATTTTTCATTTTATTATTCTCATCATTATTATTATTATCAAATATGATAAATACTACTCATTATTCCTAGTAATTCATGAAAACGATGCAGACACCTCTAGGTGACGCATATACATAGGATTGAGGTAATCCTTACCTGTATGGTGTCGGTGTTATCGGAGCAGAGGTAGAGCATGGATGTTTGGTTGAGTTCCTTTGATACCAGCAGAAACACGTTGGGTCTAATGGTTGTTATTATTTTTTTTTATTATGTTTATTATATTTTTCTATTATATTTTTTACTATTATTTGTTTTTATCATAAGTATGTGTTTTTTCATTTATTTTTGATATTTTTTCAACTTTAATTTTTTAATGACTTTATTTATTTTTCATTAATCGTTTCTATTTTTATTCATTATTACCATTTTTTATCTTTACACTCATTCTTGGTTTAAATTTTTATTTTTTTAAAATTATTAGTTCTAACTATTAATATTATTCAAATTATTGATGATTATTATTATTACTATTATTATTATTATTATAATTATTATTATCAATATTACTATTATTATCATACATCAGCATATATACAACGTTGACCTACCTGTCAAAGAGGCTGTCATGCACAGGGTAGAGGGATGTTGTGTTGAGGTTTATGAGACCTTTGGGCTTCGATCTCTGAGTACAAAGATGGTTAATAATAAATTAATAATAATTATTGTTAATGGTTATTAATATAATACTTTTTAATTATTTTTGTTATAATTGATATTATTATTATGATTATTATTATAGGAATGAGAACCCGTTCATTATCGAAGAAGAACAGTTTCTGTTCAGTCTCATTAAGGACAAAAAACATTTTTTTCCATTTCTTCGTCTTTTCACCTGGAGAATGGGTTGGTGTTCTATTTTACCACTAAAACTTCAAATTATGAAAATTCATAAAAACACGTAGAAAAAATTTTTTATTTAGCTGGTGTTCTATCTATTTATTTATCCATCTATGTTTCTATCTATTCACGTATTTATTTATCTATCTATCTATCTATCTATCTATCTATCTATCTATCTATCTATCTATCTATCTATCTATCTATCTATCTATCTATCTATCTATCTATCTATCTATCTATCTATCTACCTATCTCTCTATTCACCATTCACAATGCTAAATACCCAGCATGCAAAGCAACCAATATAAACTCACACACACAGACCACAAGGTAACTTACTCTTCTTATGCAGATGTCCTTTTAGAACGATGTTGTCTTTCCTGTTAGAGAAGAAGTTTGATCCATTGGAGTGCTTTACCTGGTGTGAGAAACAAATAAAACGGTGTATAGATGTATGGATGGATAGGTAGATAGATAGATAAATAGATAGATAGATGGGTAGATAGATATAGATAGATAGATAAATATATATATATAGATAGATGGATACCTTATTAATGGTGTGAGAGTTAAAACTGTCAGACAAGTCAGATGATATGTAGGCTGTATCTGGAGGGTCCTGCAAAAAAAATTTCACCTTCCTTATCATCATCATCATCTTCATGACCATCATAATCCTCATCATCATCATCATCTTTCTCATCATCATCATCATCAGCATCATCATAATTTCGTACCAACAGAACCATAATCAAATAATATTCATAATGATATTTTTTTAAAAACCAACAATAAAATGAATATAATTTCAGAACACTGGTTAGTTCATTAAGATACGAAGCTTTTCGTTAACAAAGTAACATTTTCAAGTATGAAAATGTACTTGAAAATGTTACTTTGTTAACGAAAAGCTTCGTATCTTAATGAACTTACTAATATTTTTATATTACATTCAAATAATATTCATTATTTCATTAGTAGTAGTAGCAGTAGTAGTATTGTTAACATCATCATCAAAACCAGTTTCTTACATCATAGTTATTCCCATCATATCCCATCAGCAGCATCAACTTTATTATATCAACAGACGATACAGTTAAATCCACAAAGTTTATAGTGCGAATTCTAACCATAATATATCTAATGTGTGATTAACACAAGTTGTGTTGTCTTAAAATGGGATTTTTAATATTGACTATACACCATTGCAAGACAATTAAAGGCAGTTACTTACCAGATACTAATTTAATTCGATTTGATTTATTTAAAAAAGGCGATAAATAAATTTTATCATGGCCGTGATAGGAAAAGAATGTCTTACTTTTCTGCTGTATAAAGTTAATTATTTTGAATAATCAGCCTCAAAATTGTGATTCATAAAAACACAACAATATTTGAATTTTGTATTTCGACGAAGCTTTTCAATATCATCATTACCTGATGATGTTATAGAATATATCGAAAAGCTTCTTCAAAATAAAAAATTAAATATTGTCGTTGTTTCGTAACTCAAAAAAAAAAGTAAAAAATATTTGCATTAGAAGAAACAAGACGTCTCTAAAAAAATATAAAAATAATGAAGAAAAATGAAAAAAAACCTCTGATTGGCAATCTTGAGAATTAAACAGGCTTCAAAAACATTAATTTTTTCAGATACAAATATTTTTCTAAGAGGCTAATTGAATTAAGTAAACATATAATACCTTTAAAAAACTAATTAACATGTCGGACAGCTTTTTGCAATTAAATGCAGCAACATCAAGTGATGTTGACAAACATAAAGTTTGAATCATTCTATCAATTACGCCAATTTGGCTAGACTGTGACGCTCAATTTCCGGTTGGTTCATTACAATGGTAAATATAAGAAAAGACATGAGAGTGTGAATTTGAAGTAATGGGGAACAGTGGTTTTTTATATAAAAGATGAGATAGTATTTAGAGAGTGCATCATTTCAAACTTCAAATTTGGTGCATTTTTAAGAAATAAATGATAAAATTTATATTTAAAAAATAAAGGACGATAATCATAATGAAACAAAAATTATAATAACAATGATGGAATAAAAACAGTAATAATAGTAATGATAATAATAAAAAATAATAAAAATATTATTATTATTATTATTATAACTATTATTATTATTTACAATAATAATAATAATCAAAATACCCTGAGAACAGGCTGTTCAAGGTGATAGCCCTCCACTAAGTTCTCTGTCTTATACCTCTCCACCACTTCTGCTACGCTGATACATAATCATAACCATCATCATGATCATCGTTATCATATTTTGCAATAAATTTTAAAATTCTTTTACCCATTATAAGAACTAAAAACAATACCAACCTATTAAAGTTACGACCCCCCATGAAATACAGGCCGGCAGAGCGTTTTTGAATCTTGAATCGCTGTATGAGAGACTTGCATAGGAAGTATAGGGTGTAGTCCCCTGGTGTTGTCTCGCTCTTGCGCACCAACCAGCTGCCTGGCCCTCCTGATGGATCGTTTTCATATTTTTACTCACGTGCTATATATTGTATGTTCGCATATTTCCTTAGAAATTCATGTATCTTTTGTTAATAAGCCTGACACCAATGACTTGATACTGTTGAGTCATGCAAACCACAAGCAGAGTTGAGTACTATACAACAAAGAACGAAATATTGATTTAGATGGGAATTAATTTTTGCTTACCTGGAAGAACTTTAGTTTAAATGGAGGGTTTTTATTAAATTTTTATTGCTCAAGTAAATAATCAATTGCAATTGATAGGTTTCACAGAGCACTACCCCATGTGAAACAAAAGCGAAACAAAAAATGCACAAACTGATTAAATACAGTTGTAATACTCCAAGACTTTAGACAACCGGTCTTACTAACTTTACCACAACTAAATCAAAGATGAAACACGTTAGACTCACCATTGGCGAGCTTGGTAGCCATCTCCTCCCTGGGCATGTTTGGGTGGAACCAAGAGAACTGCATGACTGGGTCATCATCGTCCTTCTGTTGGGCAGTTTATACGTCATTTCTCGACGGAGGGTTCGAATGTCTATGCTACTTTATTATGGTGTTTCATTTGCGGTATATATAGTAGCAGTATTATTGATAATATATAGATTATTACTTGAATATAACGATCAAACTTTAAAATGCTAATGTTTTATGATAAGGTTATATTTATCGAAAATTATAGCTTTTATTTTGAATAAATGTATGAATCCTCAATTGATGTTCTTAAAGTTGGGTATGAAAATTATTTGAAATTAAAAAGCATGATAACAAAACTAGTCTTTTATAAGTATTAAATATAAAATTCTTTATCAAACTTAACCACGCTGAATGTTTCCAACTTAAAAGCGAGCTGGCGAAGTAGCTCGTGTGATACAAGATTAGGTTCAGGAATCACTGTGATAGACAAAACAAACGGAGACTTTAAGTCAAAAACTTTGGCGGTATAAGCTTTGAGCCGCAGTGTATTCCTAAAGCTAGTCTTGTGTAAATACTGCATGGAAATCATCTTCGACACATCCTACATGGCTTTCAACACAGATATAAGCAACGTTTGCCGCAGTATTTATATGTGTTTTGAGGTTTTAATGAATAAATGGGTTATAAAAGGTTGGGGTACAAAGAGCTTTTTAAATTATTAATACAACCTATAAAAAAATTTAAAACGTCATACAAATTAAATTAACTAATATATAAAAGATTAAAAATAAATGCACACACACACACACACACACACACACACACACACACACACACACACACACACACACACACACACACACACACACACACACACACACACACACACACACACACACACACACACACACACACACACACACACACACACACACACACACACACACACACACACACACACACACACACACACACACACACACACACACACACACACACCTTCCTTTTGTGCATTTATCCACCATAAGGCGGGTGCACTAAACTGCAGAACAGTTTATCTATGGATCTGGTGTGGTGTTCTTATTTTGACTTGCCAGTGATCAGCTAGGCGAAGTTTCTTAAAATCTTCATGTAGGCTTTTTGTTGATGGCTTCCGTTGAAATTTTGAAGTTTTTTTTCCGCAGCCAATTAAAATTAATACTTTTCACTTTTAACCGCTCGACCGCCAATTTTGTTTACATCCAAATTTAGCATTAAAAGACTTGATTTCTCCAAATTTTGAATACTTTTTTATTTTTTTATTTATGCATTAAATAATTATATCCCTAATTAAAATTTTTAAAGTTATTTCGGTGTGATACGAGACTATTTTAAACTTTTGTACTTATCCAACATGAAATTTTTCGAAATAAATTATCAACTTGTTACATTAATTATTTTAAACCATTTTTCAATTACAAAATTCAACTTTAAACTTGTGAAAACTTTAAAATTAAAAGGAGGCCATTTACCTCATGCCTACACACACAAAAGTGAAACTCACAGATTCTCGAACAAGATCTTGATTGATAATACCACTTTTTTTGGTGAGGGTAGAAGTCACCCACAACCATCCATCCCCCATATCATTGTGCACCAGAAACACCTCACCCTCAACAAAACTATTGGTGGGGATGGTTTATGGGTGGGTGGTTGTTGAAAATAGTGATATGAGTGGGTGGTGATGGTTGTGGTGGATGGGTGGCGATGATGATTGTTTAATAGGTAATGGTGATGGGTTTTTGTGGTTTTTTTTAGTATAAGTTGTGGAAAAGTTTCTTGTAATTTTTGATGGAAGTAAGGATTATTAGCTAATATTAGTTTGTACATAACGTTGATTGATACTGATAGTCTATGGTTGTGGTCTGATGCAATTTTCTATTATTTTGTAATTTTCCAACAAGCCATTTGACCAGTGAGGTTTTGTTGATATTGGTGTGTGCATGTGTGTTCAGATAAAAACAAAAAATGGCAGTCAAACAGTTGAAAGTAAATTTTATTAATTTTAATTGGCTGTGGGAAAAAATTTGAAATTTCAATGAAAGCCATCAGCAGAGTCTACAAAAAAATTTCAAAAAACTTTGCCTAGTTGATCACTGGCAAGTCAAAAGAACACCACACCAGATCCTTAGATAAACTGCACTTTCTACAGTTTAGTGCACCCACCTTATGGTGGATAAATGCACAAGAAGTAAAAGAGCGAAGTGAAGTGGTAGTGCATGTGTTTGTATGTGTTTATTGCTTTCAAATGAAAACCATCCACAAACCTCAGCTCATCAGTGTCTGGATTCTTCATGTATCTCACAATGGACTTGACTAACTTCCTATCAAACACAGGCTGTGGATGTGGAAATCAATAGAAACAGAATATGGTTCATAACTTGTTTTTCATGCAAATTATTTTAGTATATGATAAAACAAGGTTCATAATGTTGTAGATATATGTATTATGTAAGTTTTTTTTTATATGTACTTTAAGTTTTCGCAAGTTTTTCTTTTTTTAAATTAGTATTGTATACAAAAACTTCAGTTTTTTTGTTCATTTAAAAAATACTTTTGACATGTGTTCAAAAAAAAATTATGCTTCATCACTAAATGCTATTAAAAATAACAAATTCAACGCAGACATGGTAGGAAAAAAGAAATATGAATAATAAATAAGGCCTCAAGAAAAGTTGGTTCAACTATTTTAAGGTGAACGCCACTTGAGACTATTACCATGATTCTAATAGATACAGTGGTTGAAATAGATGCTCTAATTTTAAATTTTCATTCCTTTTTACACTTGTAAGCTAATAACTCTCAAATATTTTACCCCATGTTTATGAAGAAAAGAGGAATGAGTGGGTGCAGATAATTATGATAAAAGTAATATAATACAATAAAATTACAAATAAGATTGAAGTAGCATTAACTTGAGGATTTTCTAGGCCATATAGTTATTAAACCAAAAAAAGTAAACGTGGAGTTCATTTCCTCTGTATGATAATGAAAATAAACCAACTTCGGGTGGAGGGACAGGGTGAACAAGTCTTTTATTCTTCAGCAGATCCGACCACCCAGTATAGTAACCGATAAGCACTGAAAGAGAGTTGAACTCACGACCTCCAATATAGTATGCTCCACACATGGCTGTGATTCTATTGGTTGGTGAAGATTTTGTTTGTTTTAAAATGGTGTAATTTATAGCAATGGTGTGAATATTTTTTTTTATTAGTTTTTAGTTGGTTAAAAAATTGTTTTAGATAATGCTGCTTATTTTTAAGATTATATATTTTATTAATATAATTTATATAATATATAGATTTTTTTGCCAACATGTTTCTAAGATTCATAAAATAACACAAGCTCAAATTTTTTTATTTTATTGCCAATAAAAAATTTAAACTTGATTGTTTTTTTTAATTATAAGGCTTATAGTTCACAAATTATTTTTAAAATGAGTTTGAACTTCTTGTAAGCAAAAAGAAATCAAACTGGAAATGGTCGATGCTTTCATTCAGAAATGACAGAACATATACTCCAGGCTTTTTGTCGCTTTCTCTTATCAAATAACTGCCTGGAAGACCAACTTTTTTTAGTCTGTTTTCTGCTTCTTTTCTATCTAGTCTTCCATGATACCATCTAGAAAAAAAAGTTTTGATGGTATTGTATATAATGAACCAATTAGTATCTGTATAGTCAAGTTGAAATACTCAACATAAAAACAAAAGCATATACTTTTGACCAACTAGTCCTTTTATATGCTTTTAGTTTTGAAAAAAGAACTCTTGAACAAACTTCGTTTCAGGCGGTGAATCAGGTACAATTTCAATGTTTTCCTCAGTGTTTTCAAATGGATCGAATTCTTCCGCTCCCTCATATTCACTTGCATTAACGATATCTCCAGCATAACTTATTATTTCCATTTATAATACTAATTCAATAAGTGCTAAAAGTCACTCAATCGTTCTAATTTCATTGTGCAAACATCAAAAGATAAATCATAAAATTTATTTTAAATAGTGTTATTTCTAAGAACTAAACATTTTATTCAGACTATCAACAGGTTTAGAACAAGTTATTAAAATTATTACTGAAACAAAACTTTACGAAAAAATTTCTGAAGCTAAGTGTTTAAAAAATATATAAATCATACAAAGATTGCAATAAAAATAGCAGGATAGATATTTCCTCCAATATTTGTAAGTTTTTGTAAGTGAATGAGCCTAGAAATTTATTTGAAATATTTTCGAAATACAGATAAATATTATTTTTAAAAAATTTCAAATATTTGTTTAGCAAATTATTTATTTTCACAAATTATTATTTTTTGTTTATAGCTCTTTGTATTTGATATATGAAAGTTTGAAAGTGGCTCTTAAATTTCCGTAAAATGTACTATAAAGTAAGTGTTTGAATTAATTTTTTCTAAATTTATATGATTTTTTACATTGTATTCATGATAATTCTTCGATATCTTTACATCGAGAATTTCGAAGAAGGTTGTAATAGCTTTATGCTTTATACCTTCATTCTACAGACTCTTAAAAAGCTCTTAGACGGCCCGGAGGATGTGATATCAGCTCTCAAATTTTCTTCTTCAAATCCTCAACTATTACTTGTTTCTTCTTGGGATACTTCTTTGCGTCTATATAGTATTGAAGATGTTGATGTTAAAAAAAACTTCAAGTTAAATAGACCTATTTTGGACTGCTGTTTTCAGGTATTTATATCTTTTAATACAATCAATTTTTTTCAAATTTATCTCATTCAAATCAGGATAGTGCAAACGTATCATGTGGTGGTTTAGATAATAGAATTACTTCATTCAACATTGAAACCAAACAAGGTATTTATACTATCACCCTCTTTAAACAAAAGTGAAATTTTCAACTATTTTCATGAGTTATTTATTCCTTTAATATCAAATTATTAGATATTATCCATTTCAAAATACTCATCTCAAGTTTGGCTATTTTAAAATACTTATTTTCATAATCACCTAGAGATGCACATAGGCAAGCATGATGATGCTGTGAAATGCATTGAGAAAAATGATGACATGAACCTAGTTGTGAGTGGGTCTTGGGATTCCACTGTTAAACTATGGGACTCCCGATCATCAACTGCTGTTGCTACCCTTCCTCAACAGTTCAAGGTTTTATATTGAGTTTTCATATTGCAATGTAATGTGGTTTTTAGAAAGCACTTTTTCTTGTACCTCAAAGCATTTGCTACAAATCTATATATATATATATATATATATATATATATATATATTATGAATACTTGCAATACTTATCAATCATATCAATTAATGATTATAATAAAATTAATAATTTTTTCCAACCACCTAGGTCTACACAATGTCGCAGTGTGGTGACAAACTAATAGTTGGCACATCAAAGAGGAAGGTGCTTATATGGGATTTGAGAAACACAGGTACATTCAGCTCATTTAAGCACTACTGACTGTTGTAGAAATAGCGCTTTATAAATTATATTTCAACATTTTTTATTCATCTTTGAGAAATAATGGTTACCTAGCAACCTTACTTGTTTAAAAAGGCCCAAAAAAATAGCCTCCACAAACTCAAGCAATTGTTAGTTTTTTGCATACCAGCATATTTTGTATGATAGTAACACAGTACATATTAAAATGATCTTTTATGACTAAAGTTTTAATTTTTCAAGTTAGAACTATTGAGAAAATTCATCTATATTGGCTCTACTTTATCTCAAAACAAACCTAGGAGTTACTTTTCGAGTTAAAAAATTTTGTGTTACAACGCAGATTGTATTCTAACGTTTTATAGAAAGCTATCAAAATTCTAGCTTTTTTTATTTAATAAGCGTACTTGAAAAATCTCATAAATTAATTTTTAAAATTTACTGAAAGAATATAGCACCTCTTCTACCTCTGCCAGGCGCTGGCACATATAAAAGGCTCATAAATGATGGGTCATCATCATCCTTTTATTATAGTCAGCATCTTTCCCTTTTCCAAGGGATCACTGACTTTTTTCCATGACCTTTCCCTCTTCCTCCATTTCACCCTGTCATAGTCATCTTTAAGAACTAATCCAAGTCCATGACAAAGGTTTTCCATCATCCCTTTCCAGGTTAACCTTGGCCTTCCCTTTCCTCTACTACCTTCAACCTCAAACCTCCACACCTGTTTGACACAGTCATCATCCTCTTTTACTACTAATGATACTAATATTACTACTACTAATGATACTACTAATACTACTAGTACTACTTCTACTGCTACTACTAATACACTTAAAAGTCTATTAATTAACTAATTTCATAATTTTCAATAAGTTTAAAATAAACTTCAGGAAAAAACTACTACTACTATTACTACTACTACTACCAATGATACTACTACTACTACTAATAATAATATTACTACTACTAATAATAATAATAATACTACTATTACTACTAATGATACTAATATTACTACTACTACTACTAATGAGACTACCACTAGTACTACTTCTACTGCTACCACTACTACTACTATTAATACACTTAAAAGCCCAGAGATTTATAGCACCCTCTGCCCATTCAAGAGCTGCTGGGGACTGAAGGCCATTGCTTTATTTTGTATACTCATGGAAAAATTTGTGGATCAAAAAAGTGCTCGATGGAGCATGCTCTTGCTTCCACTTCATAGCACATGTTTCATGACTTCAAATAACCAAATAAGAATGCAGCTAAATGAATTTTGTTTATTTACAAACAATTTATTTTATATCTGCAAGTCATGTTTAATATAGCGAGAAAATTGAAAAGTGACAGAAATCAAACTCTATCACGATATCGTGAACTCGCAGTAATTTCGTAAAACATTAATGATCATAATTGAACCCATTCAACGACGCAGCTGTTCCGCAGCAACGCAGGGACTCTAGCCTCAGGTTCCAAACCAGGTGCATCAAAGCCTTCCCCAACCAACAGGGATATCTACTGGCTTCCATTGAGGGTTGGTATTATGTGTTATTTCATCTAAAAAATGTATTTATAAAACAGAATCCATGGAAAGAATCATAAGAAAATCTTACTTTTTCAAGGGAAGTGTAAGGTTTCCTTGTGAAAAGCTTTGTGAATTTAGAATAAACATTTTGTGTTTTTTCCATATAAATGCCTTTGCAAGTCCTATTTTTTCAAGATGTATTATTTTTATAGTTATAAATATATGCGATCCTTTTAATGATTTTTTGTCTCAAAAAATGCATTACCATTGTGTGCAGGGAGAGTAGCTGTTGAATACATAGATCCGGCACCAAGCGCCCAAAAGGACAAGTATGCCTTCAGATGCCACAGGATCAAGGAAAATGGGGTAGAGCATGTGTACCCAGTGAATGCCTTATCTTTTCATGAGGTGTACAGCACTTTCGCTTCTGGTGGTTCTGATGGTTTTGTTAATATATGGGATGGATTTAATAAGAAGAGACTTTGCCAATTTCTCAAGTTTGTCGTTTTTTATTTTTTTTTCGGTTATTTTTATAATATTATAATATTATTATCATCATGATCAATACCATAATCACTGCCGTCATCGTCATCCTACCCTCGAAGATTCTCAGCGGGAATATCAGCATTGGCTTTCGACAGCACTGGTTCGCACTTAGCAATAGCATCCTCTAACCTATATGAAGACCCCTCCAAGCCACCATCAAATGCCCCTCATGAGGTTTTTATCCGCTATGTCACTGATGATGAAACCAAGCCGAAGTGATTCAAATTTGTTTAACTATTTCTATTTAAATGGCAACTTCTGAAAATAAATTTTTTATTTTGTACATTTTATGAGTAAATTAAATTAGTGTCCTTCTATGGTGCAATCGCCAGAACGCAAGTCCCATTGCTAACTACGTGAATGGGCAATTATTCGATTTTATTTTGCAAATTATTGGGAAATACAAAAAAACTTTCTAGTTTTTTTTTAAATTTTCAGTTTGAATAATATAATGTTTTATATCATAGAGAGAATGTTTATGAAAATTCGAGTTTTTTATTTGAATTATATAAATTACAATTTGTTAAATTGACTGTTATGATAATTTATAAAATGGTTCCCTTAAGTTCAATATAGTAAACCGAAAAATAAATCGTCACAAAAGTAAATGACAAAAATCATTTAAAACCCTTAATACCGACCTGTTATCATTGTTAACACGGACAAGATGTGACGCTAGAAATTTTGCTGTAAAAGGTAACTTAAATAAATCAAATTGACTAATCACAATAGTTTTATTAAGGCATGAAGTTTTGGTTTGCTATGAAATCAGATTTAGTGAACGCTTCCAACATGTGAATCCTTACTTGCCTGATGGTGATATAGAAAACCTATCGAAAAGCTTCATCTTAACAAAGAATCCAAATATTAACGTGTTTAATCATTCGTATCACCAGATATATTAATGAAACCCAAGAACGTGATTTTTTTCCCTAAAGAAATCTTGTGTTTTGAATTCAATATTACTTGATTGTAATTTTTAGAGCTTTATTAAGTTTATGACGGAAACAAAACTGTTTTAACTTCCGAGAATACTGATTATCTAAAGTTACCGGGCTCAATCCAGCGTGGGCATACATTATGTACACAAGGAGTAACGCCCTGTGAAACATCTGTTGAGCTAACAAAACCCCAATATGGGGCGACTGACGGTCGATCTAAAAAAAACCTTCATAACCACTTATAACTCTGTTTCCTAGCCATTTTCAATTAAAACGTTTACTCAATCAATATGAGCAGTCTGGATTTAACATGGTCATCTGTTTCAGAAACCTCTATAATCACTTTTATAGGATATTTTCAACATGTTGATATAAAATTGAGATGCATTTAATATTTAAATATATTATTGCATTAAAAAAAGAAAAATTTGAAAAGTTGCTATTTTTTATCAAATAAAGCTTTTTGGCATTAACAATTATTAAACCATGTTTCTTGATCATTGAAGCTTCAACATTGGAATATGAGAACCCGAGAGTGCAAGATTTTCTTACGAATAACTTTTCGAAATTAGTTAAATAAATACTTTTTGTTTGTTTTAGACACTAGAAACAAAATATGTGTAGCGTTGTCTTTTTTATAGGATAGTGAATTTAAAATGTGTAAATAGGAATTATCGCATGCTGGTTAAATCTCTTATTCAAGCAATTATATTAAAATTCTTAATCAAAAAAGTTTATACAGCCAATATAAAAAAGTTTCGAAAGTTTCCCTTTTAAACTAAAAGGTTCTTTTTCGAATCTTTAATAAATCAACCATTTCGGTTTGGTGAGAATTCATCAGAGTTTTATTTATATTTAATAGTAAAAGCCCCCACTGTTTTTTGCTCATACCATTAATTTGTACAGCTTTTGCTAAGCCTCTATGCTGGCGGTCTAAGATCCCAGTAAATAACATAAAATCTCTGAGTGACGCTGAGTGTATAAAATAAGCTTAATTTAAAAATTATATAGTGAAAAAAAAAAATTCATTATCGGAGTATAAAAAATTAAAAAATAACTTCATAATATTGACATTATGGTATAAAAAAAAAAAAAATAATAATAATAATAGTAATAATAATATTATTATTATTATTGTTATGGCCAATATAAAAAATTTCTGAAATTCCCTTATTTCAGTGAAAAAGGTAAAAATGTTGATAGGTTAAATTTATAATTAAAATGTTTTTTGATAAATCTTGCTTTTGTTCGTTATTTAATGTTGTTTCATTTCTCGTCTATGTATGTTTCAGTGCATTGAGGTGTTTGATGTTTTATGAGGCTAGTGAACACTAATCCAAGGTGTTCAACATGAGAACGTCTCGGAGTTTAACGAGTTCAGTAAAATTGATTGAACTTTGGGAAGTCCCCATGTTGAACAGTTATGTTAGGCTCTAAGCAATATAAGTTGCTCGACATTTTTGGGCAAAAAAGTCATCTACAAACCAGAAATTTTGGTGCACGCTGAAGTATTCAAGATTTTTAACGAAGTTATATCAAAAATTGAAAACCAGCTGACTTTAGGTCTTTGCTAAGAAATTATGTAAAAAATGTCAAACTATTTGACGCAATTTTTTTCTTAATCTTTATCTTGAAATTAGAAACTGTTTTTAACTGTTCAGCACTAGTAATCAGCTAGTAAGGCCAACAAACCTTGCTAATTTCAGCACTATTTGAGTGTTTTTTAATGCCACAATGCAATGTGGTTTTTACAAAGCGCTTTTCTAATAGATCAAAGCGACTGCTCCAAATGTAATGTAGTGAAAACACACTGTGGACCAGGTGCTAATTGTCAGCCCACGGGGGATCGAACTCGGTAACTTTAGGTAATCGGTCTAATGCTCTACTGACTGAGCTATACGGGAGACAAAGAACTTAAACTGTTAGAAAATGTGCAACAAAATTTCGTTTCAGTAGTCATTGGCAGGAACAACAACAATGTATTTACTTTGGTAAGTGTTAACACTGGGAGATTGACCTAATTTTCAGACCCCAATAGTTTTTCAAAACTAGAAGTTTTTCGTAAGGCCAACAACACAAAGTATTTATTTGCAAAAAATTTGTTATCTATTTTTTTTGTATTCAATAGCTTTATTGAATATAATGATTTTTATCTGTTTACAAGCACGCATATAACTACTTCAAATTTTTAAATTCTTTTCTTTCATTGTTTTATTTCAATATTTTTAAATCTTTGCCAAAGAACTTTTACAACACTTGGGTAGCAATTGCCGATAGAGTTTTTGTAAATTCAGGCGTTTTTAAACTTAATAATTGTAAGCTTAATAATATTATTCAAACTATGAATATTATCATTACAACTATAAATAATATTATCCTTACAACTATAAATAATATTATCCTTACAACTATAAATGATATTAGTACAAATGTACTAACAATAGCAATTCTACGGGTGATATTTATGCAAACAATACAAATAGCAGCAATACAAGTAATGCTGTAAAACATAAAAAAATAGTAATGTCCAATGATAATAATAATAATAATAATAACAACAACAATAATAATAATTTTAATAACAATAATAGGGTTATTAACAATGATGTTAACAATGAAAAATTTGCTAATATTGACAACGATACTAATAGCAATAATAATAATAATAATAGTAAAAATTTTTATAATATTGACAACAATAATAATAAAAATAATAATAAGAACAACAACAATAATAAAGAGTTTCTTAATATTGACAACAATAATAAGGAAAAAAAATTTAATATTGACAACAATAATAACAATAATGTTAATAACAATAATGTTAATAACAATAATGTTAATAACAATAATGTTAATAACAATAATGTTAATAACAATAATGTTAATAACAATAATGTTAATAACAATAATGTTAATAACAATAATGTTAATAACAATAATGTTAATAACAATAATGTTAATAACAATAATGTTAATAACAGTAATGTTAATAACAGTAATAAAAATAGCATCAATAATAGTAGCGATAAAATGAATGAACGTGGTACACTGTACAAATTGAAAATTGATCAAATATAATATAAAAATAATTACATATTACTTAATTAAATTTAAATACCTTTTGATCAAATTTAAATACCTTTTGATCAAATTTAAATACCTTTAAGCACATTTAAATGAAGTTTAATCACATTTGAAAAGCTTTTCTTCACATTCAAATAACTTTGTTTACATTTAAATAACATTCAATAACATTTAAATAACTCTCAATCACATTAAATAAAGTTTAATCACATTTACATAACTTTTTACCACATATAAATAAAATTTAATCATATATAAATAACATTTAATCATATATAAATAACATTTAATCATATATAAATAACATTTAATCATATATAAATAACATTTAATCATATATAAATAACATTTAATCATATATAAATAACATTTAATCATATATAAATAAAATTTTAATACGTTTAAAGAACCTTCAATCAAATTTAAAACGCATTTAATCACACTAAATAACATTTAAGAACCGCTCAAAAGCATCGTATATAAAATATTACGAATTTTGCTCACTAATTTTAAGCTTTAACTTTCTAAATTGAGTTCTTCAGATATTTATATAAAAAGTATCTAATTTTAGATTAGTTCACCTTGTTATAAAACTAATAACCAATGTTTTACGATGAGGTATACCTGAAAGAAGATTTTTGAATGTATTTAAAAATACTTATCAGTTACTTGGAGATCATATGGAGGGATGCCATGAAGCTTTGAGTCAATATATAGATACAAGTTGATTGCTTTCTCTATAAGAAAATTTTCTTAAATAATTAATTTAAAACATATAATGATGAATTTAAAAAGTTATATAGGAATATATATTAAAAGTATGAAAGCATATGAAAAAAATTTAATGTTGAATCTGAAAAGTTATATAAGCATATATATTTAATGCCGTATTACGGTTCGCAGTGATTCCTGTTCGTACGAAGTGTACAACAGTGTACAACCATTTTCATTTATATATAACGAAGCTGTCTTCTGAAAACAAACCCAAAAAGTTGATTTTAATCAGAATTACTAAAGATGAACTTAACAAAAAAAAATTTAGCGTTCAATTTTTTTACATTTTGTGTCAGTTGTGATCGTTAAGCGTAATTGGTTGGAAACGTGTAATTAAGCCCTGCATAGAGTTTGTGAGAAAGCTCGGACCCTGTTATTGAATAGAGGTATGGTTCTTCAAAGAAAGTTCATTAATCATCCTAAACAATCAATGAGTTAACTTTGAACGCAATATTTATATTGACTTCAATTATTTTTTAGGGCTTTGATGATATTTTTTTTGTTTTTTTATTACTTTGTTTTTCTATTTCTTTTCTTCGTTTTTTTTTTGTTATTTTTAGGACTTTTTTCATTATTTTTAATATTTTTTTATTAAAATTGAATTTTTAATTTTTTAAATGTTAAATAGTTCCTTTAACAAGAGACATAAAATTTATATATTTTTTTGCAAGGCATTCTTACAAGCAACAGAACTAAAAATTTAACGACAAACCTTGCTTCACTCAAGATTTCATTATCAAATGCTATTTAAATATTAAATTTTATATTAAACACACCAAAGTATTTCTGAAAATATGCCTACAAAAAAGATGGAATTCTGGATGTTTGAATAAATTTACATACATTTTTAACAAGTATCTTAAACAAACCAAAAATATAATCACTAAATATCTTTCTGATTCATTGAAGTCTATCGCTAAATTATTATACCTTTGATTTATCTGCTTTCTATACATTCATCTAATACGTTCTAAACTCATATATCACATTATGTACATTTTAAAGCCGTATTAATAGTTAAACTCACCTGTGTCGCTTCACTATGTTAAATTCTTGATTAAAAGCTTTCTTAAACACAAGTTACGTTAATTTTCTGTTGGGATCATTAGTTTAAAGTTACTTTGAACCAAGAATCTGATTGAAAACCTTCGAGAATAAAATCTGAAACATTTTTAAAACTTTAATTCGAAGTTTTTAATGGTAAAATAGGCAATTAATTAAGTTTTGAAACAACAAAAAATGGATAAAATCAATACATGAATCACTGAAGGTTACAACTTTGAAATTTCTATTTTAAACTCAAACTCATGTTTTTTGGATACTAAATCTTTTGGACCATTGTATATTCTCAAGTTACATAATTGACAAAAAGTGAACAAATTTTATTTAAAATACAGATATACATAAAATTATTAATTATATGTAACTTTTTTTATAAAATAAAGTTATATTTGAAATTATTGATAATTTGATAGGAGTGATGGAAGAAAACTTCAAAGAGGAAAACCTCTATATAGAAAACCACCAACTGAAAGCAAAAAGGCCCTTTTTTAGTTGTTCACTATGTCTTGACACCTTCAAACAGCCAAAAGTCTTGCATTGTATTCATTCATTCTGCCTTGAATGTCTCACGAGGTACATTCCAGAAAATAGTATATCCATTGTGTGTCCCACATGCAATTTGGTGTCTGTCATACCAAAAGATGGAGTGGAGTCTTTGCCTGATAACTGGATGCTCACTTCTATGAAGGCCGGCAAGTCTTCTAGTGTGAGTTTTGTGTTCTTTATAAGACATACTTTTTGTATTCAATTTTTTGTACTGTGTTTTATATGATCTACGTTTCAGTGTTCAATTTTTTTATATTTGTTTTTTGGGATTCATTTATATATTATATATTTTTTTAGTTTTAAGTTTTTTATACAATGTGTTATTTGATATTCATTTTGTTTTTTGTATTTTGAGTATTTTTATTTGGGTTTTTTCATAGTGCGAATTTTTATTTATTTTGTTTATAAACATAAATATACTTAGTAGTCAAATTGTTATGGCCACACATATTGAGAAAAATATTTTAAAGCTACTCATTTCTTAGTTATCATTCAATAAACTTGAATAAAATATAATCCAAAAAGTTACTTAACACTAAACATTTTTCGGTTATAAGATTGTTTGTATAATATTTATGATATAAAATTTATTTTTATTTGTAACACGATCATAAATTTGATTCTTAGAATTCATGAATTTTGATTTAAAAATTCAATAACTCAGAATTTGAGCGATTTTATTCATTAAAAATTGAACGATTCTTGTAAATGAAAATTTTGATGGTTTCGACACCCTTAAAAGTAAACTATAAATAAATTCTCACGCTAAAATTAAATTTGATGCATTTTTGCCTGCTTAACGCAGAAGGACTACTTTTAAACTGTACAACATAAATAAAATATTTTTTTATCAAACTGTTCATTAAATTTTCACGCCACCAGAAACGATAATTATTTTCCAAATAACCAATAAAATCTTGTTATAGTTTGCATATAACATCGCTTGATCTGATGTTAGTTTACACCACAAAAAAATATTTTTATACGCAATTATATACACTGAAAAGTAATTAAATATGACTAATCAATTAAGTAATACGTCAGCAAACTTATCAAATGTACCTATCAAACGTCATGCATGCCATTGGATCAATGTTTATATCATTAATAACTTAAAGCACCAAGGAATACCGCTATAGATATAAGTTGAGCTAAACTACACTACTGTCTATCATACCTGAAATATGAGATTTAGAAGAATACATTTTTTAAAAACATTTTTTGTATCTTTTTCATTGAAATTTTTTCAAAATTTTTAATCTTTTAAATGAGGAAATTTTGAATATATTTTTTTTTCAAATACAAAACTTTTTTCAAGTTTAACTTTATAATAATTCGTTAGTTTTTAATCTAAGTTAAAATTATATTGAATCCTCCTAAAACCTCAAAACCTTTTACAATGGTCTATCTCCTACTGAAGAGAACCCTAAACTCAAACAATGTAATAGAATTGAACAGCACATCTGGTGTTGACAGAGAATCTTGAAAATTAACATTATTATAATAAGTTGTATAAAAAATAGTGTTTTAACACTTTCCCACGAGCAACGTGGTATGTCAGGCGTGTAGGAAATTATTCATGTAAAATCGCCATTTGAAGTGAATTTTCAAATTAGATCTGAACGAAACATACTCATGACTAATACCTCAGGTAGATAAAAGTTACATGAAAACATCAAGATTGAAAAATACAGAATGGCTTTATAGTTGACAGTCAAATTATAATTCCCACAGATTGACCTGTTGACAATAAAGCATTCTAGCAGAATGTTGGACACAATTGACGGCATCGACATACCAAAAGATTTGCAATATGAACTTGAAACTGACAATTGTGATAATGATGATCTAGAAAGGATCAAAAACAGCATAGAAAACAAGGAGTTGGGAAACAGTATTGAGATGAATGACGGTTTGGGTAATGAGATCAACAACACTAGCATCAGTATGCAACTAACAGACAATATGGACTCCTTGAGCCTAAAACAGTCGGATGACAATGATTGTCCTTCAAACATTGAGTTTTTCAGCAACAAAGACCAAATGTCTCGACAGGCTTATAATGATTTGCACTGTGATACAGCCTCATCTTCGGCCATTGTCATGGATGAATCTCTGGGTGGAGAGACTTCCCAAAGTTTATTTTTTTCACAAAGTTATAGATCTTCGTCGGAATTCTCCAACGAAAAACTTTATTGTAGAATTCACCCTCTTAAAAACTTAGATATGTATTGCCAAGTATGTGATTTGCCACTATGTATGAAATGCTCTGAAATGGGGCATGACCAACACGAGATTGTATGCATAGATATGGCTATCCAAAATCAAAAAGCTATACTTACTCATTTGACTGAACAGTTAAAAAACGAAACAAAAGATATAGAAAATAACAAAATTTTCATTGAACGTGTCAAAGGGGATTTAGAATGTAATTTCATTAAAGTTAGAGACCAACTTAATAATAGATTCAACAATATGATAAACATTCTACATAAAAAGCTAGATTCAAATCTACAAGAATTAAACTCTATTTATAGCAACAGAAATGAGCTTCTTGACAAACAAATTGCTTGTATTAACAAGAATTATGAGAATAGTAACGTTAGCTATGATTTAGCTGAGAAAATATTGGACAGCGAAAGATCTGAGTTGATACTACTTGCAAACAAGTGTTACGCTTCTGAAGATTATGGTGCTCACGAAGTTATAAAAAAGATTAACAGTAAGAAGCAATGTTCGTTTCCAGAAAAACCTATAGAATCATCTTTCATTTGTTTTAACCCAGATTGTTTTGAAAATCTTGAAAAATACTCTTCCCACTTGAACGGTATAGTATCTGATAGAAGCTTATGTTCAAATATGATAAGTTTTTCGATAGAAGACTTACGTAGGCCGGTAAATGTTAACAGAAAATTTAAACTCGCCATTTATCTACTTGAAGATAATACTTCTATAGTGAATGACTACATCTCGAAAGTGAATAGTGTTGTATATGCCCTTGTTTTTATGCCAAATGGACAACAAAAATTAGCTGAATTTTGTAAAGAAGATTCAGACAATAAACTTGGTTACATATGTTTTATTCCTGATCAAGTGGGTATACATAAACTTGAGATATATAACTTTGGAGTTTTGGTTAGAGAAACTCCCGTAGAATTCAATGTTTCTAAGTTTTCACTCTCCGCAAATTCAACTTCAAGCAGTTACAGCCATTTTTCATCTCAAAAAACAACGAAACCAGTTTCCAAACGTCAACTTGGCCAAAGTACATTTCAAAATAAATTGAGCTCATCTTCATCCAATTTTATCAACAAACCAATCCCAGCCAAAGAACTAAATACATCCTTTTCTAGAAAAGCGCTTTCCAAAACATTAACTAACCCTACCTCTAAACACAAAAGCAACACTAACCTTATCAGACCACCATGGAACAATTCTGTCGCCAAAAACACTAAAACGTCTGTGAATACACAACCACTTTGCAGGTCTCTTAGTTCCACAGTTCCTCGCAATGATTTATCTCACAGACTGTCTAACACAAGTTTACACAAACTTGATAAAAGTTCTAAAATAACTTCAAGAAGATCGAGTAATCCGGTTATCAATGCCACATACAAGGAAAGAGTCAAAATTGATTCGAAACTGCAAGTTCAAGCAAAAATCGACGAAGAAGAAGCTGAACTTTATGAAGACAACCACGAAAAATATGGAATAAATAATAGAGAAAATTATAACTCTGTGAAAAACATTCTGAATAAAAGTCTCCCACTAGTTAAAAATTCAGATTTAAAAACAATTCGAAGGAGATCTGCTAACGTTTGCAGCCAAGCCTTTGCCCCAAGACAAAATTCTGTTCCTAGTAAAAATCAAAGAGAAAAACCAACTTTACTCAAATCAAACTCAAAACTATCAAACGAAATATATAAGAAATATGGCATGAAAGGTAGAGGCATGGGAGAATTCAACAGCCTACAAGATGTGGCTTATGGGCGTGGCTTACTTTACAGCAGTGATGCTAAGAACCAATGCATACAAATACTTGATTTCAGCACAGGAAGGTTTTTGAAACAAATACTTCTAGGTGAAGGATTATCAAAGCCTCCTTCCCCATCTGGGCTAGCAGTAGATCTTTCAGGGTATATATATGTCTCAGACATAGAAAACCATTGCGTTTTGGTTTTAGATCCCAAAGGACGCTTGGTGAGAAAGATCGGACAAAATCAATTAAAAGGACCAAAAGGGATTGCTCTTACAGAAAAAGTATGTTCTTAAAATTGAGTTTTTCCTATTGTATGTTTTGTTAAAATACATTTTTTCACAGGAGTTGATTGTAGCTGACATGAAAGGTTGTAGCATTCAAATATTTGAAAAATCAAGCGGGAATTTGTTGCTTAAATTTGGAAGCCAGGGTTACAAAGACGAAAACCTATGCAGTCCACAGTTTTGTTCCTTCATGCCCGAAGAAAACTGTGTTCTCGTCACGGATTTTCGTACAGACAAGATAAAAATTTTCACCAAAGAAGGACAGTTAATAAGGTACCAAGAGAATTTTACTTAACATTTATAAAAAGTACTTTATCTTTAGTAGAGAAAATTATAATCATTAATAGCAGTGAAGCTAAAAATAGTTAAAAATTAAAGCACGTATTTTTATATATCAGACTTGATTAAAATTTACAAGTCCAATCAAAGAAAGCACACTATATTGAATCAAAATTGCTAAAAATAAATCTTGATACAGAGCATTTGAATTAAAAATGATTGATCAAACTTTCAAAAAAAAAGATACAAAGACATTTAAGTTTCTAATAATTTTTTTTCTCAACTGCAAGGTGTTTTGGAAGCACTGGAACACGCTCGGGACAGCTAAAAGGCCCAACTGGGGTGGCAGTTCACCCAACTACAGGGTACATTTACGTGTGTGACTTTAGCAACACACGCATTCAGGTTTGTTGTATTTGAAATGTTCTTTATCCATATTCAATTGAAAAATTTTTTTGGAGTTTATTTTATTCCAAGTAGCTTTTCGTAATATGAACTTACATAATCAATTAGTACAAAAAGTGTTTTCAATTGAACATATATGTATGTTTGGCTCGAAGAATTAAATTTTTTTTTTATACATAATAATGGTTGGTAGTTTTTGATGTAACTTAAGTCATAATCAACTTCAAATATAACCTTTAAGAAATTTCACAAAGGTTTTTGGTAGAAAACTTATGAAATACATAGTGTTTTTTCATTTTGATATTGTATATTCAAAAATTTTTTACGTCGATTTTTAGAAGAGTTTTGGATCATTTATTCAGAAAAAAACAGCTATAATTTTCTATAAGCTAACCATAGTTACTAAATAAACTTTCGCTAATGTTTCATGATAAGGCTAAATTTATTTAAAACTATAACTGTTTTTTGCTCAAAAATGGAATAAAACTCGTCCATAAATCTACGTAATAAATTGTTGAATATTGTGAATTACTTTAATTACTTAGGGCTGAATACTACCAAGTACATTAAGATTTCTCTGAAATGCTCTGAGCTGAAATTTCTGAAACATTCACTGTTATTTCATATTTTTAGGTATTCAGTAAAGAGGGGATTTTTGTTGAGAGGGTGACGTTGTCGTTATCAGCACCTCAAGGTCTGGGCTTTTTGGACGAAGAATATTTCATGGTAGCAGATGCGGGCAACCATTGTATTAAAGTAGCGAGAGCGAAGCAAAACTTCCAATAACACTAGTGGTTATAAAATTTAATGGTAGAAGATAAATGCGTTTGAAGTTTTATCTTTAAACTTTGAGTCTTTTATTTCTTGACTGTCTTATTGGGAACATATAAAATTGTTTTGGGGGACGTTAAAAAGAGCATTCAAGCAAAGCTTTACTTGAAGCGATAGTGTTGTTAGAGTTATTGTAAACAATTTTTCTATATTCAAAAATATGTTTTTTGAGCTTTCTCTTAATTTAATTCTGCCTACTTAACATTCCCAACCTTTTTGACAATTCTTCTTTATTTATCGATTTTCAGAGTTAAATTTTCACATTAAACATTTTAAATCAAAAATTTTTCAATTTTTACAGTTTCATCTTGAAAATAATTAAAGTCTAATCAATTGGAATTTGTTTACTTGCTCAAACCACCAACCCCATGTCTTGTTCAAACAAACGTTCAATCTTCAACATACTTTTAACATCTCTGTTTATAGTGATTCATAATAAAAGATAAACCAAAGGTTTTTGAAATTAAATTCATGCATTATAAATTGACAGTTTATCAGGGTGTTTTTGAGAGATTTCATGATAATATTTAACACCGAGAAAACCAATGTCTTTTTTTCATGACGCTCAAAATATTTTGTTAGCACCCATAACCTCTCCGATAACTTGTTTCAACGCTTGATGGCCCAGTTTTAAGATAAATTTTCAAATCAAAAAATATTATTGAAAAGATTTTAAATTTAATTAACGTAATAGAAAGCATTAGATGTAGTTGGCAAACTAGGTTTGCTGCAGAGGCGCTTGTGTGGTCAAAAGAACTAGGGCAAAGAGATGCGGGTATGAAGATGCGTTTTAAAAATCTTGCAAAAATGTTTAAAAAAAGGTGAAAGACGCAGATTAAGTGGAAGATAATTCCACAAATGAGGGATGGTATGTGGAACAGAGCGATATGAAAAAGAGTTAGAAGAGACAGACAAGCTGATTCAGCCATAAACTAGAGTTCGAAGACTCATGAGTCTGTCTGATAAAAAAAACTCATATAAATAAGCCGGCTGATTGAAATATAGAGTATTAGCGGTGAGCCTCAGTAACTTGAACTAGGCTCTTAGTGCGATCGGCAACCAATAAAGATACCGAGGAAATCGCGAGATGAAGAATAGTAATCGGGTCGAGAGACATTTTGGCAGCGCGAATTCAGAAAGATTGTAACTTAGAAATGAGACAGCTCAGAAGTCCGTAAATAAAAGAGTGAAAATAGTCAAGCCCGGAAAAAACTAGAAACGGTCAAAGCAACGTCGGTGTTAAAAGGTAGAAATTCGGGTACTTGTACTTTTTTGATCGCATAGAGATGAAAATTGGCTGCTTGTATAATCTAAGAGGCAAAGTGTTTAAAGTTGAGGCTAGGAGCGAGAGTAAGTCTTCGCAGTAAAAAATTTAGGAAGATAACCCTTAAATCGCATGCGGGTAAAAATTTCACAACTAAACGCAAAATGTATTTAAAAAAATTTCTTGAAGATGAGTTTGTTGAAAATGAAGTTAGTGAGAAAAATTTTGTTGAAGATGAGGTTCAAAATTTTGATGTTTCTGCCTCATGAGGTTGAACTTGCAAGAAACAATTTTTTTCAAACCGTACAGTTGAACTCAAATTCTCTATTTCTATGCTTATTATGAATATGGCTAAACTTTAAACTTTTTATGAATTGAAATATTTTTAAGAATTAAGACTTATTAAGCAGCCAATCACAATTAAGAGGCTACTTTTAACGTGGAGCCGCTCGTAAATATAGTAATATTCTTATTAAAATCAATTTTGAAACCAAAATAAAAATTTTTAATTTTAATGAATGAAAAAATTTAAAGTTTGAAAAAACAAATTATTTAGTAAACTACAATAACTTATGCAAATTTAATGTTTACCAATGATGAGCTAGAAAATGTTTAGTTGTGAGCGCCTTTTTTAAAAAAGATTTGATTGGTGCTTTTGAAAGTTTCATAATTGTTTTATAATTCTATCACATTATTTTTTCCAAAAGGATTTAAGCAAACTTCTTTTAATGATTTATGGATAAAATGAAATCAACTAAAAAAGATAAAAATCAAAACATCCAAGTGTTTGTGCGTTGTCGGTGAGTTAAGATATTATTTGAAACTACTGAAAGTTTTTTATATACTTGCTTTTCAATTGAACATTTATGCAATACAATTTTAAATAAATGCATGAAATCTCATCAAATTGATAAAAATATAAGGATAAAATAATTTTCTTTAATATTTTTTAGGCCTTTAAATAGTATTGAGAAAAAGAATGGATCTGTCAACCTTGTTGAAGTTAACTCCGAAAAAAGAGAAATAACAGTTAAAGACAAAATAAGTGCCGCTGCAAACACAAAAAGTTACACTTTTGATAGGGTCAGTTCTTAGTTTGGCCATCCAACATCACACCAAAAACTTTATGATTTAAATTTAATTTTGGGATAAAATTGAAGGTGTTTTCAGCCAAGTCATCTCAGTTAGAGGTGTATAAGAATGTTGTTATGCCGATCCTCGAGGAAGTTCTCTTAGGATATAACTGCACCATTTTTGCGTCTGTTCATTACCCTTGAATTTCATAATTATTTCTTAAAAACGATGAATATTGATGATTATTTGTATATATTAGTTGTTTAGCATGCATTGAATACTTACAGCTATGGACAGACAGGAACAGGCAAAACCTTCACAATGGAGGGTGAAAGAGGTTCGTTTAGTTTATATTCAATTAAAACTTCATAAATATTTCAAAACCCACTTTCTATTACTCTATCTTACTAACACTCCATCACCAGAGCTTCTTACTTTCTTAAGTAAGTGCTCAAAATTTATAAAATACCTCATCACTACATCTCTTACTAACCCACAAACTTTTCTGTATAAGAGATTATTCATACATCTTCCATACATACTGTATAAACTCCTCCACATAGCCACATTGACCTCAGGAGAAGCAGATGTATCTTGGGAGGAAGACCCTTTAGCAGGCATCATTCCCAGAGCCATGAGTCAGCTTTTTGAGTGCCTCGACAACCAGGTTTGATGCTATTGTATGTTATAATTTTTATGTAGTCTAATTCAAAGTTTGAGCTGGTCGGCTTATATAGCTCAGAGGTAAAACATTAGACTAATTATCTAAAGTTACTGGTTTCGATCCTGCATGGGCTGACAATTAGCACCTGTTCTACAGTGTGTTTTTGTTATATCAATTTTTCAGCAAATGCTTCAATCTGTAAGGGAAATTGTTTTATAAATACCCCTTTACATTTATTAAAATTTTTTCAACAAATAAAAAAAACATTGATTTCAATCAATGACTATCAATGTGTTGGAGTTCTTGTACATTAATTTTTAAAATAAAAAATCAGTATTCTATATATTTATATATATATGATCTAATGTTCACTCACCTTCACCACCTCCCACTGAACACAACACCAAGTTAGCTTAAATGGCCATAAAGTCTCAACAACAGGAGCTGGAGTTCTCAGTGAGGGTGTCCTTCCTCGAGCTTTACAATGAGGAACTCATTGACCTGCTAGGGGCTGTTTCAGTGGAGGGACCTCGACTGCGTATCTATGAAGACTCCACTAAAAAGGTTTGTGTCTTATTCTGTATGTGAAGTTTGGTGTTAGTTTGTTCGACACATGCTAAACACATGAGAATGATGATCGATGGGTTTATCAATCCTAAAATAAATAGATTTATCTGGGTAGAACATGATGCTATTTGTTCTTATTTGAGAAAGAATTATGACTTTTTAAGGAAGAACCTGACTCAATTCAGACAGATTTCGAGTCTACAATACTTATTTTAGCCTAGAATATTTTTACTTTACAAACTCTTCAACCATGTAACCAAAACCACAGTTGAAAATCTCCAGCTAACCAACTCCAACACAGACTAAATGCATTAAAACCCAAATTCAAAATCACCGTCTTTCCCTCCAACACGAATCCCACATATCAACCACCCAATAAAATAACAGGGTGGCTGTATCATCCAAGGACTGGAGGAGGTGGTGGTGAAGAACAAGGATGACATATACTCCATATTACAGCATGGCACAGCAAAGAGACAGACTGCTGCCACCCTCATGAATGCCCATTCAAGGTTGAGTGTTGATGTGGCTCTGTGTATGTATGGCTAAGAAGTAGTGCCCTGTAAAACATCTGTTGAGCTAACAAAACCCTAATATGGGGTGAATAATGGTTGATCTATTATAAAAATGGTTGAGTGCTGGGGTGGTTTAGGGGTATGGTTGAGTGTTGGTGTGGTTCAGGGGTATGGTCAGTGTTATGGAGATCTTAGGGCCATATTCAACATACTTAATGCAATTTCAACTCATGAAATTAGCTCATAATAACGTAAGATTTCCTACAAAGCTTAGTGAATTTAGTTAAATAAATACTTTTTTTGTTTCCCATACATAGAAAAGCTTCATAATATTCATCATTGTTTCATATTATTAGGATATTTTTAAATTTAAATTGTTTTATGTATCAGGTCAATTTAGTCACAATGTATATAATATAATATAATGTACATATATTATATGTGTATAATGTCTAATGATAACACACAGCTTTTTATCGTATCTAATATATTGTATGATGGTGCCACACCACAGCCGATCACACACTCTCTTCATGGTGACTATACACACAAAAGAAAATACAGTGGAAGGGGAGGAGTTAGTGAAGATTGGAAAGTTCAACCTGGTTTGTGCTACTTTGTTATTGATGATTGGTGGCATCTATGGGTTTAGTTGATTGTTAGCTGAGGTACTAGAACAAAAAAGTATATATTTACCGTAAAAATATAAGTAAATTTTTTTAGTTAAAAATCTATTGGTTTTATTTTATTTAATTAAAAAAATAATACTTCTCTAAAATTTAATACATGGCTTATGGAATTTTTTGGAAAACTCCCATAAATCAAAATTGGTGAATAATACTTGAAAGCAAGTAAATCAACCATCAAGTTTCTGAACATTAGTACCTCAATAACACAACACCCAGAAACCAAGATTTCATATCTGGTTCAAAATACGCTCACTCACAATAATTCAACTCACACAGGTTGACCTAGCAGGCAGTGAGTGCATAGGGCGATCAGGGGCCATTGACAAGAGGGCTCGAGAAGCTGGGTCCATCAACCAGTCTCTACTCACTTTGGGTAGAGTGATAACATCCCTTGTGGAACACAAATCTCATGTTCCTTACAGGTTATTCTTGCTTCCATCATCATTTTTTTTGTGTTCATGTTTTCTATTTTATCTTCATCATTTTCATTGTTTTACGCCACCTCCATGTAAGCATGGGTTGGGTGTATACATGATGAAGGTTAAAATGTTATTGTAAAAGAACCAAACTGAGTTTGACCAGTTTTTGCTTCTGCTATTGGCATTTTCTATTACTTCTAACCTTGCTAAAGTGACGTATTATAAACATGCTTTAATCATTTTGTTCAACCAATCCATCAACAAAAAATTCATCAGATCACTATTAGATGACATTTCTGTCATCAAAATTTACATCTGTCACAATGCTATGACATAGTAATATCATAGATATACCACACACCTGCAGAGAAAGTAAGCTGACCCGTCTGTTACAGGAGTCATTGGGAGGTAGGACCAAAACCTCCATCATCGCCACCATTTCACCTGCCTCTGCCAACATTGATGTTTGTTATCTCACTTAATTTTTATGTCTCTTTTTGTTATTATTATTAGCATTATTATTTCATCCTGTTTTGTGTTATTATTATTATTATTATTATTTATTCATAGTACTTTCAAGTGACTTCATGTTAAGTTTAAGGGGGAAATAGATACTTTAGATAGAAGGTTATGAGTATATCAAATTGCAAGTGTTTTGTATATTGAGTAAATCTCGCCACTCTCAGTATATAAAGGCTAACTGCATATATAATTCTGGGGTTTTATCTATCATGATTCTATAGAGACCAATGTTATCCATAATCACCCTATCATATGTCATCAACAATAGGAAACACTGAGTACTCTGGAGTATGCATTCCGAGCCAAGAACATCACCAACAAGCCTGAAATCAATCAAAAGCTCTCCAAAAAAGTCCTTCTCAAGGTTTGTCTCTGTCTTTTTTTGGGTAGATTTTTTAACATAAGGGGGTCTGTGATATTATATGTATAGCTCATGAGAAAGACAATAATGAATGAAGCAGTACATATATCACCCGTGCTAACATGGAAACAGATGTAGAGCGATGATTATGATAATATCATCATTCACAGGAGTATACAGAAGAGATTGAAAGACTGCGGAAAGATCTGCAGGCAGCTCGGGATAAGAATGGCTTCTTCATAGCTCAAGAAAACTACAAGTTTGTTGGTTATTGTATGAGGATGTCTAGGGAGGTGATACAACAAAGATTTAAATTTACGTTAAAAAGACCACTACTTCTAAACTATAAACTATAAATAATAACCAGTTATCAACTACATTACCACACCCACTCATCAAGCCACACACCCTTTTAGCTTCATGACCACTGAAATTGAGCAGCAGAAAGAGAAGATAAAGGAGTTTGAAGACCATATAACTGCCCTGATGAATGAAGTTTACAAGGTGAGTGATTCATTCATTCGGTGTCTCTTGTCAATCATTCAAACGTGGGTGTGGTTTTATTAAGTTTTATTGATTTTTTTTGGCGTTATATAAATAGGGATAAATATGTTATTTTGGATGAGTTCAATATTATTATTGGTTATTGAACCATTTATTGAAGGTGATTGAGTATTTTTTATTAATAAAATTCAAAATAAACGTAAAGATTTCAAATCTTGTGTTTCCAATGTCTTAAACATAAAAATTAACCCATCATGTTTTTCCCATGATACAATTAATTTATCGAAATTTTTACATTAAATATACAATATATTTACATTGTATATTTTCACATTAAAATACACTAAGGTGTCTCTAATAAATGGTTCAATTAACATCAAATACAATATCATATAGTTATAAAGTAAATATATGTTATTTGGAAACCAAGCATTAAGAATATGCAATACAAATTTTAATAGAGGCCATAAAAGTTGAAATAGAACAATTAACACCACACAGTTGATAGGCCTATCACAAAAGTGTCACAAGGACATAAAGGGCCTGCATGATAAGCTTGATCGCAAAAGAGAGGTGGTGCTGATGTGTTTTAAATTTTTTTACAACACACATACACATACACACACAAACACACACAGATGGAGATGAGTAATGATGCCACACACAAAAGGTTCAGGGATGGCTTTGAGGAGTGGTGCAAGCAGCACAACAGTAGTATTGAGCAGTTCTCCAACAAGCAATTGGTGTTTGCCGACCAGCTTGATTCTTTCATTGGTTAGTTAGGTTGTTATTTAGAGAAGGAGGTGGAAAGAAAAATACATAGAGGAGTAGAGAGAGAGAGAGAGAGAGAGAGAGAGAGAGAGAGAGAGAGAGAGAGATATGCATGCTATGCTGTTCATTACAGTTTTAATGAACTTTTTTCAAATTTTACAGTAAAAATAATCTTTTAATACACTTATTATGGCTTATATATTATTTTGGCATACAAACAGGCGTAAAGCGATGATGATGATGATGGTGATAATGATGGGGAGGATGATAGCAATATATAATTATAATATATAATATAATATAATATATAATTATAAAAAATTCCATCCACATCACACCACTGCCGCAGATGAAGCGTTGAAGATCCGCCTTGAGGAGGTATCAGATCTGGCGTCATCCCTGCAGACCCAGGTGCTCAAAACAGCCTCTCTGGCCATCACTGAGTCCATACGCACCCATGAACGACAGGTGAGTTGGAGGTGGTTGATGTGTTATTAATCAAATTACACAAGCGTGGGTTGTGTGAAGGGTGTTGTGAATAGCGTGGTTTTACGAGCGTAACTATTCTAGTTTGTTTTTGGGTGTTGTACGTTGCGGTTTTTTAGGGTAAGAAGAGAGAGGTGCTAGCTTCAAAATGATTTTGCTTGCATGGGCTATTCGATAATGTGTGTTTTAAACGGGGAATAATCGTTTTTATAAAACTCATGTTCGACGGTATAACATGGAACTGCGCATAAAAGAGAGTTAGTGATGGTTTCTTAATGACGATTAGTGATGTGTAAGATAAATGGATGGTGGTACTAACCGAACTATCAAGTTTACATCCATTTTCATGTTAGCATGGATCGAGTGATCAAGATGGCATATAAATATTCACCAACTATTTGTTCCATCACAGGTTCATGGCATGAGCAAGTCATTCTCAATGGTTAAAGACCATGTGAAGGACACTTCAGTTAGTGGCGGTTTTATGTACTTGGTTACTTGTGCATTGATTTTTTTGAGGATGATGGGGTTCGAGGTGGTGTTGATGTGTTCTTGAACATTTTTTTATGTGATTTTTTGGGATTATGGGAGTCGCTTCCAGGGTAGCATTAAATGTGAAGGATTTCGTTACACTACATAATATACCTTCTATGTTAATATTAAATAATAGAAAAAAACACTGGTTTATTAAGTAAATTATTACTCGAAGCTTTTCGTAAGAATATCTTACATTATCAAGTGATAAAAATATATTCATATTATTCTTATTGTTTCAGCAAGTTAGTTTCTTTTGGTGTTATTATTAGCATCAATGTTTGATAATAATAGCAATAAATCATGTATAAAACCCAGAAAGAAGAAGAAGAGAGGGTGATAGGGATGGTGACGATGGTGAAGGATTCGATGACTCAGATGATCGAAAAGATGGTCTTTTCAATGCACCAACTTACACAATCCTGCAATGATATTCAGCAACAGGTCTGTGCGTATAGTTTTGTTTGATTGGTTGATGAAAACGAAGATAAAAATAATTTAAAAAACAATAACATCAAATGAATTTAGCATATAAAACCTCAATTTATATAAATTACTCTATTATAGTATCAATAATCCAACCTGACTGCTGTCAACCCCAGTTACTGGCACATGTACAGCAGTATAATCTAATTGGATTAATAATAAATAATAACTTTATGTGCTTTGTAAATGAGAATTTTTGCAGAGACAGCATATGTATTTTTTCTTCAACACCCAACCCAATAACAATAGGACTATAAAAACATTGAAGCATGATGATAATAATGATATTGGTTTGAACGCTCACTCGTCTTATGCTTCTTTAAAGAGCATAACCGATGATGATGCTGATGATGTTGATTGTTCAACACTTAGTCATCCTACACACCTGCACCCACAAACGCCCCCAAAGGTGCAAGAAAACAGAGTCGTGGTGGAGGGGTTTGCACGTGACCAACGTCATAAGATGGAGGAAGAGAAGAAGAGGATTGATGAGATGGGTCATCAGTTTGTATTGCTCAGTAGGCGATTGGTGGAGGGACACCGGGAAAAGAATAATAAAAGGACTAAAAGGAACAAGGTTGATTTTTTCATGTTACTATCATCATTGTTATTATTACTCTAATTATTTGTACCAAATACCAAGAGATCTTGAAACTCCCTTGGTTAAACATCACTAATAAAATTTGTAGATTATTATTTGTTATATAATTTTTATTAAGTGAGATGATTTGGCTTTTCAATGGCTCTTACCAATGCTATATGAATTGATTTTTTAAAGCCTCATAAGCCATGTCCATATCTTAAAACTTTTTGCTGGCCCGCATAGCTCAGCTGGTAGAGTGTTAAACTAGTTATCGAAGGTAACTGGGTTCAATCCCGCGCGGGCCGTCAATTACACACACAAGGAGAAGTGCCAGGTGAAACATCTGTTGAGCTAACCAAACCCCAACATGAGGCGACTGAAAGTTGATCTAAAAAAATATCTCAAAACTAGATGCATTTTGCTTATCTTTGATTTTCCATTGTGTTTTTCTTGCTTCACAGTTGAAGATAGAGCAGATGATGGAGTTATTAAAGAAGATGGGTGAGGAGGATAAAGAGGAAGAGGAGGAATGTAACAAGGAGCTCAATGCTGCTGCAGATTCACTGATGCAACATTATAACGACTGCAAGAAACAAAACCATATGTATGTGGTTGTGTGTGTGTGTGTGTGTGTGTGTGTGTGTCGATGTTTTTGTAAGTTCAAACCCTTGTTTTATCAGTGGTTTCAGTGCCTATCGCATGAAACGCAAACCACTCTGATCCATTTAAACACCCTCACAACATATCGATAAAACCACCACAGTGTATTGGAAACGATCGTGAAGGCAAGTGAAGGTCATTCAGAGCAGATGGTTTCTCGCTGGACGTGCGTGTCTCAACGCAGCGCTGATGGCTTACAGGAGTGCCAGAACACCGCCTTAGAGATGAACGCCCCTAAAGACTCTTGTATCAACCAGCTGGCCCAATATTGTAGCTGTACTAATAAGGTTGTAGACTTATCGTGTGTGTTGTATTGATTTTCAATGTTTTCATGTCACATATCATCGCTTCACGTCTGTTTCCATGCAAGCATGGGTTGTATTTAGGGTTAAATAAATTGATACTGTTTTCAAAATGCATTAAAATGAGGTGCCGTTTTTCGTGATTGGAACTAACATTATCTAGTGGTGAATACAAATTTTTCCTACTATTTTCACATTGTATTTTCATAATTTTATCTTATTTCTCTCTATATTATCTATATAACTATATTGCTTTCATCTTATAATTAATAAAGGATATAATGATGACACACAGACATGGGGAGAGATGAAGGATTTAGTTGATGAAACCTTAGACACAGCCAATCTTAACGAGGTTCTGGCCTACCAAACCAACAAAGCCAAGGTTGTCCTGAAACATTTTATACAATAATACTTTTATCATTAGTTTATTTATTAATATGAAAGTTTTTTAAGGCTTTTTTCTCTATATCAATGTATTTCATAGAATATTCTTGGCATGTCCTTGTTTATATGTTATGGTCTGTAGCTGGCATGATCTGTTTCAAATTGAATGTAATGCATTTCAAACATCCACAGGAACTCATCAGTGAACTTCAGACTACCACACAAACCATCTGTGACACACAAACATCTCAAGTTGAGATGTTATCCAGCAAGGTTAGCAAGACTCGTGAGGATCTGACTAACTTTAAGACTGACGCCCACCAAACTCAGAGCCATATGCAACAAAATCTGCTGCAGCAAAAAGCTGGTGTTGATGCTTATGTTGATGAGGAAATCCTCAAAGACCAACCAACAGGTAAGACTCCTCGACGCAAGGAAATGCCAGTCAATAGGCTAGTTTCCAGCATCATCAACGTCGACCAACAACTCGACTTTCGTAAAAAACACACAAAAGATACATATGAGAGTGAAGAAAGTCTGGGGTACAATAGTAATTCTGGTAGCATAGGCAACATACACGCAGCATATTCGTCAAATGGCCCGTCATACAATGAACCATCTAAAACAACAAAATCTTGTAATGCTTCTCAGGAGAGTCTAGAAGATTCTCTCGAAAAACCGGTTTGATTATATTCAATCTTTCACATGGACATTTTCTAATTTTTTTCGTTTTTCAGTTGAGTGCCAAGGAGAACATCATGCCGCAATCAGCTAATTTCAACTCTTCTCGTTCTAAAAACCATTCTAAAATGTCCAATTGAACTCTCGTATAATCAACTGATCATTTGTTCCACAAACTCAATGTTGAGACGTTTATTAAGTAATTTATTGTTTTTTCCATTCAATCATCTATGAAAATTGTCTAAATATATTCTTGCTCTTATTTTTTCAAAATAATTAATTTATTTATTGGAGAATGTCTCAATACACAATCGAAACTCCTATAAGCATCTGTTCCAGCGTTGAAGCCGCTTGACATCTCGCAAGTGGGTGTAATGTCACCATAAAATCATTTCTAAATAAAGATTAAAGCTCGTAGGTGATTTGTGCTAATTGGCTGCAAATTTAAAGAGATATTTATCGGGGCGCAGATTCATGTTAATCTTTTTGTTAGCCGTGAAAATCTAAAAACTCGAAATTCAGTCCAACCTAAGATAATTAAATGGTTTCACAGTTTCTACAGAAATTGAAATCTGCACTTCTTATTTTGTTAAAACAATACTTTTGTTGGTAGTTTTTTTCAAACTTATTGTTGAATAAAGGCAAGTTTTCTTGTAAAAAAAAAATAAATGGTTTCATTTGAGTTAAAAACCTCGTAATTTTAGTGAATTAATATATAAGAATATTTGACAATTTATTCACAAAAGTATAAAAAAATTGTAAAAATCCATGCCCATCTAATCTCGACCTTCTAATCTTCATTGTATGGAATAATTGTTCTTTTGGCAAAGGCAGAGGCAACAAGCTCATTTGCCGCCTCCAGGGTCGATATCTTTTGTGCTTCTGTCCCTATAGATGGATTGACTTCGGCAATCGCTAACACCTCCAGAAAGCCTATAAATTAACGATATAGATTATATTTCTGTACATGTCCTAGTTTTTGCTTGAAAACTAAGAAAATAATTATTTTTATCTTCTTGACAGGGAAAAGCTTGGAAAATTGACAATAGCAAAGCTCTTAATAGGATTAATACAAGCTCTAAAAAGCTTATTAAAATTAGTGCATCAAATCCTTTATGGCTGGAACTAATTAAACGTGAGGGACACAAAGTATTTAATAACTTAATCCAAAAGCTTTTACATTATCAAGTGTAATAAATAAATATATATATATGATAACTGGATTATTAATGAAATCAACTCTTGCAATCAAAACAACTTCATTGAAAACTACCCTAAAGCACTCAATGTTGTTTTAACTGTTCATACACCGATGAAGAACAAAGCGTTTCAATCAATAACAGAGTAAATAATGATGATATAAAAATCTCATGATACGTTCACTATAAGACTATAAACCGCCAAAAAAACTCACCTGAAGCTGCTATTGTTTCCACAATGTTCATACCCTCTCTCAACGTTAAGCCTCCCTCCACTGTCCATTTATTGTTACGGTGTTTTATTTACTTGAAAATGTTACGTTGATAACGAAAAGCTTCGTATCTTAATAAACTAACTAGTGTTTTGAAATTATATTCATGTTATGATGAGTTATTTTAACGCAGGCACGTGGATTTCTGAATTTACTGGTCTGAATAGTGATGCAGTGTATTGGGGCAATCCCGATAACTTTAAATAGAAGTTAGTTTATTATGTACAAAAGCGTTCGATTTATAAATTTTTTTTTTGCTATTTTTAATACTAATTTTTAATTATTTTAATTACTCATATAGAACACATGCTCAAAATCCTAAGCACCCACAACACAAAGTTACCTGGGGTTCCCGTGCTGGCTGTATGTATGGGGTCGAGGCCGTCAATGTCGATGTTCAAATGGATTGGATGGTCTCTGTGAGGGTTGGTTGTGTCTATATTTAGTTTTGTGTCTATATTTAGTTTTGTGTCTATATTTAGTTTTGTGTCTATATTTATAGTGAGGGAAACATACACAAAGTATTTAATAATCGAAATCACGAAGCTTTTCGTAAGGCGAACTTACATTATCATAAATTTAAGTTTTTGAATAGCCTTCATAGTGAACTTTGGTATTTTTTAGTTAGAATTGAAAACTATTTTTTTGACTATTTGAATGTTTCAGGATATAATGTTAAATAATGTCAAATGATGTTCATGATGATAACGATGACAGGGATTCTAGTGAACAGAGTGGAGGATGTATTGAGGATGGTGGTGCTAAAGAGGACGATAATAATTCTATTGCTTAAAACGAAGAATGCGATGACGAAGAAGGTGATGGCGAAGAAGGTGATGACGAAGAAGGTGATGGCGAAGAAGAGAATGATGATGAACTTGAGATACATATGAATAGATGAATAGAAGACTCACTTTGATGGTTTTAAATACTCGAATGTTCTTTTAAGCACCTACAAGTATAAAAAAAATTTTTTTAAATAATAAATAAAAAAAGCTTGACTAAAAATTACAAAACAAAAAAATTTTAAGTTCCATAAAAAAACTATCAAACTTCATGATGTCTGAAATCACAATACAATTAAGTTACGAATAATATTAAAGCGGCATTAACGTCAGGAGTTTTTAGGACACAGAATTAGCCTTGAAAAAAATTGGAAAAAAAGGAATAATAAATAAATAAAAAAAAATTTTTTTTTAAATAATAAAAAATAAATAAATAAATTGATTAAATTAATTAATTAATTAAATAAATCAATCAATAAACAAACAAAAAACTAATTAAAAATAAATAAATAAACTGAAACAATCAAAATCATCATCTCTTTTTATAAACCCAAATTTTACAAATAATGTTTCTAGTACCCATTCAGCCATCCAGCACTAACTTCGCTAATTCCTAGTCTGCTGACGTCACAGGCGGAAAATGCTTTAACGTTGTATTTTTTGAGAATTTTTCTGTAAAAATGAGTTTTGATATTATATATTTTTTTGAAAAATCATTTATCAGAATATTAAATATGATATAATTTATAAATTTATTTGTATATTTAAAAAAATAATTTCTAAGGAATTGGCTTTAATTAGTTGAGTAAATGCTCGAACACAAAAACAGCAAAGATAATAATAATGATGGAAATAAAAATAATGATAATAATAACACTAATAATAGTAACAAAAATTTAAAAAAAATTGAAATAATAAAAATTAAACAATAATAAAAATAATAATGGAAAAAAATCAATAACGGCATCAATATAAACAGCGCCAAGCAACAGAAAGCTCAAATAAGAATAATAATAATAATAACATGTTCTTCAATAAAACCTTAGTTTTTGTTTCTATTATATTGATTTCCGACTGTTTTACGTTAACAATAACAACATAAACACTAGATTCCCACCTCTCAGCTTGGTCGACGTCCCTCAGTCCTATGTAAACGATGTCTTTGAGGCTCAAACTGTAGAAGTTGTTTGTGTAGATGTTTGTGTGGTTGTTTGTGTTGATGTTTGGGTGGATGTTTGAGTGAATGTTTGTTTAAACATCTACACAAACATCTGCACAAACACCCACACAAACATCGACACAACACCAACCAGGGATTGAACCACTCAAAACCAGGTATGCCGTTTTTGATGTACGCTGTGAGCTCTTTTGCCAAGAAACACACGGGCATTCCGTGGATGTTGGAGGTGGATGATAGTTCCGGTGGGTTGATGTCGGCGTGGGCGTCTACCCAGATCAGTTTGAGACCGGGGCTTGCCTAGGTTGGCATTTTTATTTGTTATATTGATTAATCGATGATGTATTGATGAAATCTTTATAGGGTTAGTTCTGCAGCCTTCAAGATGCTGCGTGTAAAATATTTTTGTGCAAATTTTTTTAATGAGAAAAATAACAGCTGTTTAGGATGAAGTAAGGCTAAATTTTAGTTCAAATTTAATGTTTAATTGATTTTAATCAATTTTAATAAATTATTTTTATGTATAACTAAAAACACAGTACCAGACTGTGTCCGTGGACCGCTCCTATGCCCAAACAATGGTCCCCTCCCAACACCACAGCCATATGATTCTCTTCCACTATCTTCTTTACTGCTTTCGATAACTGAGACGTATAATGAATACGTTAAAACCATAGAACTGATGCATGGGTGTTTGTATAAGTGAATTTGAGGGTCAATGTGTTGAGAACGTTCTCAGTATTTGCTTAGTGTTAGCTTGAAACTAATATGAGAGGATTTCAAATTTCCAAGCTTTTCGTCTTCAAATTTATCTACTCATGATAATGATTTTTTAAAAAATTGAAAAACTTGGAACTAAACTTTGAAATCTCACTGTTTTATCCCACTATATTATTAGTATTTTTCCTGCTTTTCATGAGTTTTTTTCATAGGTAATTCTTCCATGATGATAGAGCTATGAATTTTTGAAAGGCAATTATAAACGTAGCCTTATCTAACCATATGCTATATTAAGAAGATTGTATACATCTATGTATATCCATATTTAGAGATCTCTATTGACTAAAGAAAATTTTCCGCTTATGAATTTCAATCAAATAAACGTATCGGGAACTTTGCCCAAAGTGTGTTACAAGAATTTCTCATAATTTGAAGTTTTTTCCAAAGGTTTCCTCAATTTGAAGCTAAACTAAGACCAAACGTACATTTTTATTGGCGTTTCCGACCCCTTTGGGCCTTTTCAAGTTCAAAACTTTGTCTGTCTCTTTAAAATCAAGCACTTCAACATCACCCAAATCTCTTGTAGGGACGTCTGTGGAACACAGTCAATTATCAATAAGTATGCCATCATTTTGTGATAGAATCAATAGTTGTATACAGACTCATATCTTCTAGCTGTTTAATGATCCCGTTTTTTCTCATCACTGAAGGGCCCGTTTCTACTCCTTTTTTCTCCTTAAGATGCAAAAAAATAATGGTTCTTCAGATTGAAATCTTTAAGTTAATTGATTAAACCGTATGTTTTACCTGTCCAAAGCAACATGGGTACCCGATGAAGTCTACTGACGACTTTTTAATCTTTGCTAGCCACTGTTCCATTCTGATGCAGCTCCTAATTAACTATACAATATGTACTTGAGTTGATTTTGAAAGGTCCTAGCTGCAGCAAAAACTACTCGTGATCAAAAATTTAGTTTTTTTTAATATTAAATTTTCACTAAATAGATTTTAAAATAGTTTGAGTAAAAATTACGACAGTGATGTTATGAGTAGTGCTTTTATACGGTAATACACAAACGTCCAGTTCAAAGGACAAACTACTATTCCAAAAGTCTCTACAAACGAGCAATTCTATACTTATTGTAAATAATTCTCATTTCTGAAAAGACATACTTTTTAGAACCTTTTTTACAATTGTATTTAATCTCTGTGTACAATAATCTAGAGATTAATTTTTAATTGTCTGTCTAATGTATTACACCCTGAACCTTTATTATTGCGACTGATATTTGTGACTACGCATAAACTATCTATCAATAGAAATTTTCCAAATCAATATAGTTATATTATTGACGGTGAATAAGTTGATAAACAATTTCTACTAGAGTGCCTGAGAGCAGGCCATGACCCTGGAACAATTACATAATAATTTATTATTAGTTATATAAAATAACCTTGTAGGTAGTCAAAGTGTTAGCCGACCAACAAAGTGGCGAAGATATATTTCAATGGTTTTCTGAGCACCCTTGGATTATATTTGCAACAACCATGTATCTATTTAAAATTTTTATCCTAAATTAACTTATTTATTTGAATTATTTTATTACGTTTCCCAAAATTATTGCTGTTATAGGTACTATTTTTTATTTAAATTATCAAAGATGAAGGGTAAGTTATTATTAATACTGTTAGCCCTACAAAAGCTTGGTATAATTTCTATACAATAGTTATGTATGTTTAAGTGCATTTTAAAAAATTTGAAATTAAATAATTTTATAAACTTTAGTCTAAATTTCGGAAACCATGTGTTTATTAGGAAGATGACTGATTTACGATTATGCACTGTTTGATGAGATGGAGTCTCGTATTGGTGCCAAAGAACTTTGCTCCAGCAACAATCTCTCTGATTCAAAATGGTTCTATCTTTTGAAAAAATATAATTTTAATTAACTTTTTATGTTTTTCGATTTGTGTTTTTTCTGCAACAGGCCCTCGTCTTCATCTTGTGGTCTAAATTTGCAAAACATGGAGAAATTATATTAATTTTTAATAATGTTTACTGTTTAATGGCTTGAATTGAGGGCAGTGTGTCAGAGAATGTTGTCAATATTTGTTTAAATAGGCTTGGATTCAGAGTAGTGAAAGTTATTATTCAACTATTGCTTTTTGAATTCAGTTCTATTTTTTAATAAATAATCGAATTGGTCGATGAAAATCCTCAAAAAAATATATATTTTAATCTATTCTTGAACTATGTAACAAGCTATCTTAGTTGTATAAACATAGTCAGACATAGATTTAGTCAAAGTGAACGTTGTGAAAAACAGGGGAAAAATGCTTTTTTACTTTATAAAAGTTTCTACCTTTTGCAATTCCGTTTGTCTGACCGATAATTAAGAGTCTGGAGACAACAATGAAATGTAATAGAAAGTCTATAAGGTGAATAGAAGGAAATTTTGGCAAGCTATAGACGACTCAAAGAAAATTCTAAGTGAATTGAAATTAGTTTTTTGGTAAAGGATGAACTAAAAGAATGACCGGAATTGATAAACAAATAGAAATAATAATTAAAGAAATCCTGGGAGTCAGCTGAAGACAAGGTCAAGTATGTAATAGAAACAAGTGCAACCGGAAAGTTATGCAAGCAACATTACCAATCAGTATGGTTTACATATTTTTGTATAGGTATTTCAATTATAAATAAATAACTCAGTTCACCTCATCGATAGTGTCAAATCTGGAAGATGAGTCTGTGAGAGATTCTTACGAAAATCTTGAAAATTGAATTTAAAGAACATTAAATTTTAAGACATACGTCACAAACAGGCTGAAATGTAGAAGCGCAAAAAATATATTTGAAGCATTTGTGGTGTAAAAGGTGGTTTACGAGGTATAAAAGAAACAAAAGGAAAAAGACTATTTAGTGTTTATTGTATAGTGATAAACACAGGATTTTAAACTTTATTGAAGTGCAAAGCTTTTCGAAACTGTTAGCGTTTATTATTACAAAATCTGCAGCAGATCAGTGAAAATAAAAGTAAAAGCTAAAATTTGCCAAACGATCAAACAAGTTTGGCGGCAACACGATAAACGCCCAACTCGATAAACTTACAAAGAACTATTTGATTGGTTGATGAATAAATTTTTTAATGGATATAATTTTTTAAATAAAATTAGTATATAAAAAAAGTTAAACACAAACACAGTAAAACAAAAATATTATATTTTTTATCACTTCATTAAACAACCGAATAGTTTAATTTTAGTTTGTAAAGATGTCTGTTTTAGCAAAAAATTATTATTATCCATTTATCAGCATAACTTGATTTTTTTGCCATAAATATTTATGACATATTGATTATGAATCTTACTATAGTATATTTTAATTTTTACAGGGTTATATAATTTGGTTTAAGCACTTTTTCATTGATTTAACCAGGTGTTCAATACACCAAATAAGTATTAATTGCTCTGAATCGAAATATATATTTCTTAAATAAAATACTATTAGACTGAAATTTTTTTATGAAAAAAATAATATCTAAGTGGTTGAATTTTAATTGCTTTTGTGAATATAATAAGCTTTATATTTTTTGAAATATCATTAAAGATCATATTTTGAATACCACTAAAAGTTAAAAAAAACATAACTTCAAAAAAAAATTTAATTTAACTTCAATTTCTACATTCTTGCTAGACAGATTAATAAAATTAATTGGGCGTTTACATTTCGATTTTCGTTCGAAGTCCGATTTTCAATATTTCTCTATATATATTCTTCCCTACACTCATATTTGACGTTGTATACATAAATGTTTTTTGCTCATATCTTTGTGCGTTTCTTATACTAATATATAAGAGTTAAAAGTTCAATTTTTGTCAAATATCTGAACATTTATTTGTATTGCAGAGACATAACCACATGGAAGTGAGTGTTCATGAAAGTACTTACAATTTTGAATACAAAATATTCACATTATTATAAAAAATGGTCAACAAATGCAAATATTTTATTATTTCAGCTTGTCGTGGGAATAATTGGTGGCACTGGCTTGGATGACCCTGTTTTGTTTGATAACAGGAAGGAAGTCAAAGTTTATACACCTTTTGGAGAGGTATGTTTTTGTTAAAATTAATATAAGTTTCATTTTAAAACATCAAATTCAAATGTTTTTGCAGCCTTCTGATGATTTGATCACTGGTACGATTTCTGGAGTAAAATGCATTCTGCTATCAAGGCATGATCGATTTTATTTTTCTAAACTGAATTCAACTTATTTCTCAACATTTAAGACATGGTCGCAAGCACCATTTGAGACCCTCCAAAGTGAACTATAGAGCCAACCTATGGGCATTGAAAAGTTTGGGATGTACTTGTATCATTGTGAGTTGTGCTGTGGGTTCTTTAAAGCATGAGATTCAGCCTGGAAACATTGTTGTGCTTGACCAGTTTTTTGACAGGTTCATGTGCTCTTATTTTTATTTCAAGGGGTTTGTATTTTTATGACAAAAATAGTTTAGTAGACAAATTTTTTAAGCTAACTGATATGTTGAAGTTCTATTTTTGGTGATAAATTCATCATTCATTCAACTCTAATTCATAGAATTTTAATTATACTAGTTATGAATTTGGTAAATTAAGATAAAATAAAATCAATAAAATTTTCATTCTGTGACATCATGTATCTATGTTTTGTCAATTGTTTTAAAATAACTACTTATAATAAGGCAGTTTCTATCCAAACTCAAATATTTGAAAGATTCAATTTTGTCATAAATCATTAGTATAATTATCAAATGGTTCATAGATCATTATACTAGTTCTATTTATTTCATGTAGTTATTTTTAAAATTTTCACTTTTTTAACTCAAAAGACTTGCTTTAAATTTTGTGTCAATCCCACTGTGGCATAAGTGCTGTATAGAGCTACTGCCTCATAACTATGAGCCTTTTAATTGTATTTAGCTCAGTAATACCGCTGTTGTGTCTAAAAGACAATAGCTAATCCTGACTTTTAGTTATTATCATTTTATTATTATTATTATTATTATATAAAAAATGATAACAACTAATAGTCAGGGTTAGCTATTGTCTTTTAGACACAAAAGCGGTATTATTAAGCTCAATAATAATCAAATATATGCTTTACTTAATATTATTATTATTTTTATTATTATATGATTTTTATTTTATTATTATTATTATTTTTGAATTATTTCATTGAAAATAATTGTCGTTTTTCTATAATTGATTTTTGATAATTCAAAAATAAAATTGAAATTTTCTTTATAGTGATAAAGTTAGTCTCTTGTGTTCTTGAAGACTTGAACAGTTTCATGCCACTACAATATTATTTGTTGTTTGTTTTTATATAACTTAATTTTTCTGCGGAGATTAATTGATTTAAGCTGATGATCATCCGCATCGTATTATAATTAATCGATTACACAAGAAACATGTAATTTAAATGTAATGTGGTATTTATAAAGCGCTTTTCCTTATAGATCAAAGCGCCTGCTACAAATTTAATGTAACGAAAACACACTGAGGAACAGATGCTAATTGTCGGCCCGCGCGGGATTGAATTACTAACACACAAAATATATGCTATCAAAACCTATTAAATTCGACAGAACAACCAGCAGAATTCAGACGTTTTATGATGACTCGTGCGATGATTTTCGCGGTATTTGCCATATCCCTATGGCTCATCCCTTTGCATCAGAACTTAACCAGGTGAGGCATTATTATAAGGAAGCTGTGATGATGATGATGATTATGGGGGTGATAATTAGGATGGTGATGATGATTATGATGTTAAACTTTGTGTAGCGACTTGGTTACATCGTTTAAACATTTGGAAATCATTCTCATCATTTGATGATTTTAATATAGAATATAGGCAGTATATATTTCGTGTATATATTGAAGCGATCAATTTTGCATAGGAGTTGGTAAGAAGGTGTTAACATACCTCATAGGTGAATGGCTTTAAATCGCAATGTATCTTGAAAATCTTTGCATTGAATCTCATTTATTTACATTTAAAATTGTATTTATTGCATAAGCTGCGGTCAAAGTATTGTTTTACAAGCAATATGATGAAATCAAGCACAATTCTTCATTTATTTATTAATGTATGAAGCTTTTCGGTTAGAAGCGGCACCACTAGTTATATTAATGAAGGTCTTATAAACAAGATTGGTCTTAGGTAAAGTATATCGTCATCACCACTATCATCATCATCATCATCATCATCATCACCACCATCATCATCATTACCAAGCTTTGTGGTTTTAAATTTAATATATTGATTATTCTGAAACGAAATAATTAAAACAGCGTTACAACTTCATTAGAGCTTTACGATTTTTTTTTTGTTGGGATATTAACGTTAAAAGCAACTTGATAATGTTACTTTGTTAACGAAAAGCTTTGTACCTAATAAAATTACCTTTAATGTTCAAATAACTTGCAAAATTTTTTTTGTTTTATTGAAAATATTTAAAAAGTGTATTAGCCGACTTCTGTATACCTCAGTGTTAAAATAATTTGCAGTTTTAACTATTAGTTACCTGATGATGATGTAGAATATATCGAACAGCTTTGTCAAAATAAAAAATTCAAATTGTCGTGTTTTATGATTCACAATTTTGAAGCGAATTAATCACAATGTTTTAATTAATAGTTTTTAAAAAATCTTTCACGTCATTTTATGAGATTTCTAATGCATTTATTTATCATCATTGTTATAGTCAGCATCTTTCTCTTTTCCAAGGGGGCACTGACTTCTTTCCACGACTTAGCCCTCTCCCTCCATTTCACCTTGTCATAGGCATCTTCAAGATCTAATCCAAGCCCACAACAAAGGTTTTCCATCATACTTTTCAAAATTAACCTTGGCTTTTTTCTTCTCTACTGCCTTCCACCTCAAACCTCCACGCCTGCTTAACACAATCCTCATCCCCTTTCCTTACAACATGACCCAGCCATCTCAAATTTCCTTGTCTCCCCACTTTAATAATATTATTATCTAACCATCAACTCCTTTATACTCACACCATCAGATAGCTGCATTTATAAAGCAAAAAAACAACTATGTTCTCCGATAAGTCTTATCATGAATCATTATCATTGAAGTTGAATTGAATTGATTCTCTCGAAACACCACAAAGGTACTGAGTGACAGTCTGCAGAAGCTGAGCATTCCACATCAACCTCATGGCACCATTGTTGTTATAGAGGGTCCCAGGTCAGTTCTATTGGTTCATGCTGTTCTATATATTTAAATAGAATCTACCATATTAGTTTATTTTGTCATTTGTATTTGAATAGGATCTACCCTATTCGTTCAAGCGGTCTTCCATATTTGAATATATTTTTTTGTTTTATTCTGTCATATATTTAAATATAAATTTTTTTGAACCGTATTTCTCAATTTGTGTTGAATTTTAAAGTTTATTTTCTCATGTAATGAAATAAATAGTAGTTAAAACTTCTTAGAGGTAAAAAATTATTAAGGTATCAACCTATGAACCATATTATGTAATTAATTCGTCGGCCCGTATAGCTCAGTGGTTGAGCAATAGACTAATTATCTAAAGTTACCGGGTTCGATCCCACGTGGGTCGACAATTAGTACCTGTTCCACAGTGTGTTATCATTACATTAAATTTGTAGCTGGCGCTTCAAACTACAAAGAAAAGCGCTACATAAATACCGCATTGCATTACAAAATTATATAAAAGGTCTCTTTCTCCCATGACCTATGCTAGCATGGGAATGAACTTAGAATACAAGGGTCTATATGTTTATGAATGCACGATTAAAAATTAAATACCACAACGCTTATCCTCAGGTTCTCAAGCAAGGCTGAAAGTCTTGTGTGGAAATCCTTCGGGGGTTCTGTTGTGGGTATGACTACTGTGCCCGAGGTCGTTTTGGCTTAGTTCTGTCTCATTCAGTAATATTAGTTCTAGTAATAATAAAAATAATAGTTTGATAAAATTAGTTTGTATTAATAATAATAAAATAATAATAAAAAAAAAATAATAATAACAACAAAAATTATAAAAATAACCATAATAATAAAAATAATAAAAATAACAATAAAAATTATAACAATAATAACAATGATAATAAAAAAAAAAAATAATAACAACAATAATTATAAAAATAACCATAATAATAAAAATAATAATAACTTAAACAATAGCAATAATAATTATAATAATAACAACAATAATAATACTGATAATAACAATAATATATATATTTGAAAATTACTAAAAGTTTTTAAATAAGAAAAACAATAATAATAACAAAAATAATAATAATAATACAACAATAAGTATAAGAATAATAATTATAATACAATAATAATAACAACAATAATAATAAGTATAAGAATAATAATAACAATTACAATAATAATAACAATAACAATAAAAAAATAAAAATAACAAAAACATTAATAACTAAAAACAATAATAATTACAATATTAATAACAATAATAAATAATAATAATGATAATAATAATAATAACAAAAACAATAATAATAATAAAAAATAATAATGATAAAAACAATAATAATAACATCAAAAATAATAATAATAATAAACAAAAATAAAAATAAAAATAATAAAAACAATAATAACAACAATAAAAATAATAACAACAATAATAATAACAACAATATAAATAAAATTAAAAATAATAATAACAATGAGAATAATAAAAAACAATAATAATAACAATAATAATAACATTAAAAACAATAATAATAACACTAAAATATAATAATATTAACAAAAATAATAAAAATAATAATAACAATAACATTAATAACAATAAAAACAATAATAATTACAATAATAACAATGTTAACTAATAATTATGATAACAATAATAATATTAATAAAAACAATAATAATAACATCAAAATAATAATAATAATAATAATCATAATAAACAAAATAAATAATAACAATAACAATAATGATAACAACAATGATACTAACAATAACAATAATAATAAGAACAATAATAATAATAAAAAAAATAATAACAGTAATAATAATAAAAACGAAAATAATAATAATAAAGATAGTAATAAAAATAATATTAATAATAATAATAACAATAATATTAATAACAGCAATAATAATAATAACATTAATAATAATAAAAAAAATAATAATAACAATTACAACAATAATAACAATAATAGTAATAACAAATATAATATTAATAATAATAAAAATAGTAATAACAAATATAATACTAATAATAACAATAATAGTAATAACAAATATAATAATAATAATAACAATAATAGTAATAACAAATATAATACTAATAATAACAATAATAACAACAACCATAATTATAATAATGAAAATAAAAATAACAACAATAATAATAACAATAAAAATAACAAAGATAATAATACTTATAATAATAAAAACAATAACGATAATAATACTAATAATAATAATTATATATATATATTTGAAACTCTTTAATAAATTTTTTTAGAGAAAAAAAATTATGATTATGATAATAACAATAAAAACAATAAATATAGTAATAATAACAACAACAATAATAATATATCAATAATAATAACATTCACAATAATAATAACAATAATTATAATAATAATAGTAAAAAAAAATAATAATAATAATAATAACCATAATAATAATAAATCAATGATAATAATGATAACAAAAATAATAATACTAATAATAACAATAATAATTAAAAAAATATAAATAACAATAACAATATTAATAATAAAAATAGTAATAACAAATATAATACTAATAATAACAATAATAACAACAACATTAATAATAACAACAATAATAATAATAACAATAATAACAAAAAAACAATAATAGTT